>JACEFZ010025879.1:0-50209 GCA_014155875.1 Cepaea nemoralis
TCTGCCATACACCGAAGGTACTATATTGGCAGTGATTGACAGTTTTTAATGACAGATAGGCAGGGGGACAGAAAGTCAGGCATGACTGGCAGATAGTAACACTATTTGTATTCGAACCCGATTGTATAACAAGGTGACACGTTTAATTGATTCACTACTAATAAAAAGGATCGTATCTAGTTCCAAATTCTTTGTTTACTATTAGCTTAACCTACGAAATACTTACTCACTAAACCATGCCTATTGCTATCCTAATGTAAACATTGACACCTTGCCGTCTTGACAGACGATAGTTTGTGCTATAAAAAGGCATAATAACTTTTACCTATGGCGGTAGCGAATGTGACTGATAAGGCCAATTCGCGCTGTAAATATTCGTTCACAGTGGGTGCATGTGAACACAGTGGTCATTTCCACCATCATGCACCATCTTACGTCTCACACGCTCGGTGTGTGACTTATCTGCAATAATTTTATCCTTTGTCTTTATTCCATTTCTGATGTTTGCCTCCATGCAACACGTTCATCGGCGACATGCTTCCAATGTGCATTATCAATGCCTGTATCAATCATGTCCCGCTTGCACACATCTTTGTATCGTAGTAGAGGCCGACCCTGAGATCTCTTACCCATCTGTAATTCACCAAAAAAGATGTCCTTTGGTATTCTACCATCATCCATCCTCCTGAGATGTCCTATCCATCTAAGTATACGAAGATTGAGCATGGAATAAACCGTTACACAACCTGATCTTTCCAATACTTCAATATTTGTGATTTTGTCTTGCCACTTAATACTAAGAATTCTTCGCAGACATCGCATATGAAAAGCTTTTTAAACGTTTCTCTTGGTGTGAGTAAGTTGTCCAGGTTTCACTGCCATAAAGAAGAGTACTAAGGACAGAGGCTTGATAGACAAGGACTTTTGTTTTGGCAGTAAGCTTCCTCTTCTCCCAGACTCTTTTTCTTAACCTGTTCATTGTTGTTGCTGCCTTATTAATCCGAATGTTGATTTAGGGATAATTTGCTATTAACCACTGATCCTAGATATGTAAAATGGTCTACCATCTCTAGTTCGGTGTCATCAATAAAGATTGATGATACCCCATGTGCACCTTGTGACATAATCTGTGTCTTCTTTTTGCTAATTGTTAAACCAGATTCATAACAAACATTGGAGATTGCAGATAATAGACATTGCAATTCTTCCTCAGAGTGGGTGTAACTGCAGCATCATCTGCAAAAAGCAACTCTGTGATCAGTACCCTCCTAATTTTGGTCTTGAACTTCAATCTCTGAGCATTGTAGAGGCCGCCATCTGAGCGTGAGTGAATGTATATACCACCATCCTGATCACGAAAGGCATATTTCAGTAGAAGTGAAAAGTATATCCCAAAGAGGGTGGGAGCTAGTACACAACCTTGCTTTACTCAACTCTTGATTTCAAACTCTTCAGAAGTTGCACCATCAAACTTGATTATACCCTTCATGCCTGTGTGGAACGATTCCACAATGGACAGAAGAGTTGGTGGGCAGCCAATCTTCTTTAGTGCCTTGAACAGACCCTCCCGTCTGACCAAATCAAATGCCTTTGCGAGGTCGATGAAGGCAATAAACAGTGGTTGATTCTGTTCACGGCATTTTTCTTGCATTTGTCGTAATGAGAATATCATATCAGTGGTAGACCGGTTCTGTCGAATGCCACACTAGTGATTCGGGGTAGACTTGATCTCCTAGGACTTGAAGTCTGCGCAGAACAATTCTGGCAAATACTTTTCCGACAATACATAGAAGTGAGATACCCCTATAGTTGTTGCAATCGCTCCGATCGCCCTTGTTCTTTTACAGTGTTATGATGCTTGAATCCTGTGCTACTTGTCCGTCTCGCCAGCATAGCTCTATTAGCTGGTTGTCAAGAAAAAAAAAACTTGATGTTTCCATCGATGATAGAACGACGTGAAGGTCGTCTACCAAAAACCGACAAAACCCCTTTGATGACTGGGAGACTGTGGACTAAACAATTCGCGAAAACTGTCTGCACACTGTCGGCATTTCTGTATGATGTGGGTTGTTCGAGAAACGGACAATAACGCCATACGTCTGCAAGGCGGTAGTTAGCCTTTGAAGTGTAGATGAAATGTCTGAATACACGTCGGATGGATTCTGTGATGTGGGAATAAATTCTCTGGTTTACAGGCAGACAGGACCTTTGTTGTACGAGACAAAGGATTCCCAGATGAAAGCAAACTAGACAGCGGGGTGATTCCACACTGTCTAAAATAGAGGGAGAAAACCAGATTCTGGACTGTCTAGCGTCTAGGCAATTTGGTGACGTCACTCAAGCCTCGAAATTAAAACTAGTTGAGGTAAACAAAGTTGACTTAGTCGACCACAAGTTCTGAAGTGATGAGGAGAGGAACGGCATTCTCAGTTGTGTTATAGAGCGAGATTATAATGTCAATTTGTTGATATAGATATATCGGTGGACATCGATCCAGTCTGTGATTATATAATCTCCATCTGCAACGAGAATAGCTATATGGTATTCTATTAATTATATTTAGCTTAGATTATGATTAGTGATAGAATGTATGATAAGTACGGTGATAGAAAGTATCATAGGAGCGTCGGCACCAGTAGCCAATTGTGTAGTTTACACTAGCCTGTGTGATATATCATTTAACTCAGGGAGTTAAGGCCAATGTAGTGGGACACTATTCAGAGATATTGAGGATGGTGGGGAGGGATGAGGGGAATGTGAAATGGTAGGATCTTCCAGTAGGGCCTCTGCTGAGTTTCTCCCCTTTTCCTTTAATCTTTTCTTGTTTTACCATGACTCAGATAATGTGATGAGCTATTTGGCCGTATGACAGAGTTCAGTTCTCTGTTATAGAACTGAGTGCTGCTATCGGCCTACACTCACCTAATGAAGGTCGGAATTGAGTTGCTCTCACCAGGGTGTTCTATTCTACATGTTCCATCTGAGTGTGCTTCGATATTCCACAGTTAATCTAGAAACACAGTTATTGAAAATGATGGCTTGCAAACTGAAGACAGAGATTTCTGAGAGGCATCTTAAATTGGGTTTATACCCCAGTTGGTCTGCGGGAACCTGGCTTCAGCTGAGCCGGACATGCTAATGATATGTGTGTTTGTTAAGTGATAGCTTGATCACTGAACAGTCAGAACATTATAGATAACACAGATACCTGGCACACTCATATAGCTATATACATACCTGGAACATTTAGATTCTGTTATTGAGATGGGGAATCTGTTATAACCAGTGACAATAGAACAATTAAGATTTCCCAAGTAACAGTAACAATAGTGATAGAATTATGTGATTAACAAACAGTTAATAGGGTAGAAGAATCACAGAGTATAGGAAATTGAAGAACAGCATTAGACAGTGTTCGATATGGATGTCCAAGCATCTGAATAGTTCGAGAGACAACGGAGAAAGTCGTCAATTGACCGGAGAAGCATCACCTGGGTGAGGTTGTCTGTCCGGAATACATGGTTCTGGTGTGTGCTCAGCACAATGATGAGAATGACTTTTGCTCCTGAAACACTGATCTGAGTCCATATACACCTTAGAATATACGACACACATTATACACATTACACACACACACACTTCTCCCACACTTGCTTTAATAAATTTCTTGTATTTATTTGTTGAAGCTAGAGTTGTCAAGTATGTTATGTTGGGGAAGAATGAGAGGGGTCATGATCCAGGGGTGAGTAAGAGTGAGAAGAAGGTGTCTTTAGACTGAGGGAGTGTTGTGGACGGAGTCTGGTGGATATCTCCAGAATAGTGATATTGAATTAAAATAAATGTGGGTGTTGATTCCCCTCACTCCAGGGACGACACTAAAGTAATAAAGCATTACTACTACGACACTGGTTGATCTGTAGAGTGATTGTGTCTTGCCCACTCCTGATAACCTCTATTGGAATCCCATCCTGTCACAAAATAAAACCGTGTGTTTAACCAGTTGATTATTATAGATGCTTTCTGATTAAGCGGACGATCTGCCAGCGACAACTATTTTTACTAACTGAAAAAACAAATCGGATGTCAAAATCCCAGGACAATATTTGTAGCTGCACGTGTACATCTCTAACGGATTTGGAGCATTCGGTGGTGATGGAGACAGATCCCGGCATCGCCGTGACAGTTTGTCAACATTTGAATACAGATGGAACCCGTGGGATCATGGGGACAATCGGGTGTCGACCATCACCTGTCGGACAAAATTAACAGTGGCAGATGTATAGAGGAAGTGAGTGCACTGAATCATACATCGCTTTGACAAGTCATAAACATATCAGAGGGAAAACGGAAGTACTCAGCACGGAAGTAAACAGTACCTCTGTCAATTATTAGTTTCTGGAACATCAAGAAGACTGGCAGCTTGTTGGGAAAAACTGTTGTTGGGATCATACAGTAACTCGTTAGTTTGTTGGGGGAGTCTAAACAAGTGATGACAACTTTGACAGTGACTAGACAGGAGAAAATCAATTCTTGACAATGGATGATATGCCCACAAATAACACTTGCAGGACATCAACCATGTCACGTGACCATTTTAGAGGTTTTGCCATAAACCATGATTGGGAGAAACAGAGTTGACCAAAACCGTGGATTATGATGGACGTGTTTGTGGGAGAGCTCTACAGTGCTAGATAAATTTAACATTAACTAGTATGTGTCGTTATGGCAAAGTGTAGTAGCCATCCCGGGAAGGAGGCGGTTTTGCATAACGTAGTCAATATAGTCTATTAGTTCTAATTAATATATACTGTATCCTTGTTAAACTATAGTGTGATGATTAGCACTGTTAGTGGAAACTAGTTAGAGTAGAATAGTGATATTAGCTCTGCTAGTTAAGAATAGAGTAGGGTAGTGGTGATAAGCTATGCTAGTTAAGAATCGAATAATGATGGATAATTGGGAGACGGGGGAATTGCCCGCCGGGGTTTTGCACTCTGTATGGGTCTTTCCTGGTCATAGCCTGATTCGGCCCTAGGTGGGTAGCTAATCTGCTCTATGACAAAGTTTAGTTAGCTAAAGATCATTAAGCAAGGCAATAGGCTTACACTCAGCCGATAGGATCAGTGACTAGTACTATCACCAGATGTGTTGTTTCTATCCTAGGTTCCCTACCAGATCCGAGGAAACTCAACAAGTTTTTAGGAAAGGGTCAAATCCCATTCGGAAGAACACCAGTGGAACAGTCAATAAAGTTTCGTACTGAACGTAACTAAAGCTAGAAGGAAGATGATTCACCAAAGAGGGGTGATGATTACTGATGCACCACACAGCATCAGACAGTAGTAACTAACTGAGAACATTAATGAGAATAGTTACCTAGTGTGATATAATCTCGTGTAATAGAACACAAGACATGATACTTGAGGCTAGAAAGACCCGAGTGAGGATCAAGTACATTAACAATTAACATTAATAACTGTGTACACACTACAACGGACTTGTGCATTTTTTAGGAACGATAGGAACGGACATTGTGTAGGGTGCAACCGGTCCATGATTAACTGTTAATACCACTGTGTCTATTTCGGATGATCATGAAATGGGATTACCAGAGGTCTACAGAGGCAAATCAGTATCCAGCAGGATGGTTTCGGCACTGGGTGAGATGTACATGTTCTGACGTAACGTGCTGTGGTCTATCCTTGCTGGGATCAGCTGACTGGGTTGTGGTCTGAGAGTCCGATTCTACACACTTTATAGAACACGACACACATTTTCTTCACATACACATCTCATATACGTTACACTTTTCTTTTAATAAATTAATCTTTATTAATTTTTAGAAGCAAGAGTTGTTGAGTATGTTGCGTTGGGGAAGTATGAGAAGGGGGCATAGTACGACAGTGAGAGAGAGCGATAGGAAAAGGTGTCCATGGGCTGAGGGAGTGTGTTGGACGGAAGCTTGTGGATTCTCCAGAATATTGGAAGTGAAAAATATATTATAATGTGGGTGTCGACTCTCTTCACTCCAGGGACGACAATGTAAAGGAGGACACGACACATCCTTACCTGGAGCCTTGCCAGATGCACGTTCATTTATAGCACACTTAACGTCTGTTATGGTGGGAAGTGTGTCCAGGTGGTCAAGAGTTGGTAAAGCATCTATGGCGTTGAGGGCATCATCCGATAGTTTGGTCTCACTTGAGTAAAGCTCCAAATAGTGCTCTACCCATCTGTCGATCTGCTGTTTCTTATCAGTTATGATTTCTCCAGTCAAGGTTTTCAATGGTGCACTTCTTTTGATCATTGGACCACAGGCTTTCTTTATTCCTTCATACATGCATCTGATGTTTCCCTTATCACTTGCGATTTAAATGGACTCACATAACTTGATCCAATAATCATTTGCACTCTGCCTGGCAGCCTTTTGCACATCCTTCCTGGCTTGCCTTAGCTCATTCAGAATGTTACGCGTTGGTCTTTCTTTGTTTCTTAAGAGAGCTACCTTCTTCTTATCAAGGGCTGCAGAGTCTGGCTGTTTGACGCAAACCAGTCCTGCCTCTTATGATCCACAGTGCCGTAAACCCCTACAGCAGTTTTATACAGTTTCCTTAAGTTGACCCCACTTTTGATTTACTGTACAATGTTCTGGTGTATCAGTGAAAGCGTCTTCAAGTTGCTGTTGAAACTGAAAGCACTTTTCAGGATCGTGAGTGTTAATAATATTAATCCTGGGGCTAGATTTGTGTTTAGATGTGTAGATTCTCTTTGGTCTCAATCTAACACGTGCAACAACCAAAGAATGATCTGTATCACAGTCAGCACTGTGGTAACTTCGAGTCAATGATATATGGTTCAGATGTTGTCTCCGTGTGATGATGAAGTCCAACTGGTGCCAATGGCCGGATCTTGGATGTTTCCATGTGACCTTATGCAGCTCTTTTGTTTTAAAAAAGGAGTTTGTAATCATAGGTCATTTCTGGTGCAATGCTCCAGCAGCCTTTGCCCATTTTCATTCATGCCACCGATGTTGTATTTTCCAAGGCACACTGGCCATGAATTCGAGTCCCGTAACAGTTGCCTCTCCGCTTTGATTCCGAGACCAGTTAAGACCAGGGATGTAGTTATTGCCTCTCCATAGCACAAAGCCTGGGCTGAAGTATAGAGATCATGTGTTGCCCATGCAGCATGATCCCTCTCTTGGCCTGCCTAGTTCACTCCAGAGGAAAGGTAACACCTTGTCATCGTCTTGCTCATGTCTAGGTATCTGAGCTCGGGTTCACACAGGCAACAATAACTCCTGTTAAATATCATATCTAACATTTATTGTATTCCAATATACAGTGCGTTGGCGCAGTGGGTTAATAGGCCCGCGCGGATTGCATATCACAGATAGTGAACATCATCACACATAATTATCATAAACATTCTAGCAAACTATCTAGCCTATGTATATATATCTATTGATATCTATTGAGTCCCTCTAAGGCAGGCCCTGTTGTCTCTCCGAAGTCCGTCTGTCCTCTGCCGGTCCACACGTGTCCCAATCCGACACGGGTGGTAACTCTGTCCGAGTTCCTCGTGGACCCCGCAATAGGCGGGCCACATCAGTGTCCACGGGACCATGGACTCAATGACCAGTCCTTCGAGAAGGCTCTAGATTACTCTGGCCTATGAGTGACTCCCTTCTATCCCTTGAGCGGGAGTTGCAGCCCTTTAATTAATATCTATAACTGTGAGGCGGTGACAGGATTCCCCCCTCTTCCCTGATATGACGGTTTGTTATAGGGTAATTAGATCTGCTCTAATTCTGTCGCCGAATCACATAAAGTCGGTGTTTGTAGTTTGGTGGACAGTAACCTGGTAACCTACATTAAAACTCATGTATTCTCCCATACACCACTTCTCTGATTTGGTGAAGAGATCACTCTCTCTCTCTCCTGTGTCCTTAAAAATGCTTATCTGACCGAAGTTACGTGACGTTTACTAGTTGTGTTTACAACCCGTCCTTCTCATAGTACCCCACTGATACCAAGACAATTAACCTCTGTATTAAAGAGGATTAACAAGACCGAAGTCCTGGCTAATTAAGTACACCTTCAAATCTTGATCTGTGTGTGCATTTCAATACACTTTTACTCTCGTATGTTGTATAATGCTACATATGTAGTTACGTTGTTATTTTATCCCCTCAGACTACATGTGTCCCTGTTGGCTTGTTAGTGTGGTGACTAATACGTTGCTGCTTCTAATAAAGTGACTGCATTTTAAATTGCTAGTGTTCAGTTTTAAGTTTTGTGTAAAGTGTATGCTGAATGTGTGGCTTATTTCCAAGCGTCACGAGTTGGGATAACCTTAATCATGGATTACTCCAATGTGTGTACTACATGATCAGCAATCCAAGTAGTGGTGCTTAGATGTATCCTAACTACTAAACTAAGTATATTAAACTAACTACTAAACTAAGTATATTAAACTAACTACTAAACATGTATCAACAATTTGGACAAGTAATGCAATTTACATGAAAGACGCAGACACATTAAAATAAATACATTTTGCGTACAATTTGTCCGCTCAGTATATCGTTCTCTCATTTAATCCATTCACGCTGTCATGCACTCATCTTTCATTCCAAATAGTAGTTGGTTAAAATATATAATTAAAGTTGAGGTAAGTGTTATTGCCCTTAGAAAAAATGGCATAGGCGATATTTGCCCTTTAAGAAAATACGTACTTTTTGTACGATGACTCAAAAATGGGTTATAATTTACACAGAGACAATTGTATAGGAAGGTTATTTATCCTATTAATGGAACTACCTGTAATGTTATGGTAGAATATGTACAAATTACAGGTTAACACATTTTATATACAAAATTAATGCAAATATAATACATATTTAATACTAAATTAATTAATTAACTAAATGCAACGATGATGTGCGCGTTGTCCTCCTGTTGTTCGCGTGTTGTGCCATGAATGTTAAAGTTAGTATGGTTGTCTCTTGAGTTTTGTAGTCGATGTAGTTCTGTTTCGGCTGTTTGCAAAGTCTCGTCGCAACAGCAAGTATGGAATGTTCTCAACGTTGCGTATAAAGTGTTCTTACAATCTTCAGAGTGAGTTCACAGGTTGAAATCATTACACTGTTAATGTCTCTCGCTCGGATCGTTCTAGAGCTTGGGCACTTGATAGAATAGCTCTTAAAGTATAGCTCTTCACGTATAGTTCATAAAGTATGACTCTTAAAGTTTCATGATCGTGGGTGTCATAAGTAACTTATTTACTGAGGTGTTATTACTATTCACTGGGAGTGCTCTAGCAGTTGTAGAGTTAGACTGTTATATGCCACAGACTAAAATTATCACAGTTTCTAGTATGGCGAATGGTCGATGTGCCAAATGTTATTCTACTGGCGCATTCGTTTGCCGTGATAAAAGGTCAGCAATGGTGTTGTCGGTGCCTCTGATATGGCGGATTTCGAAGTCGAAATATTGAAGAAGAAGACACCATCTTTTTAAACGATGGTTTTTCGGTGACCCTTGCTTAAGGACCAATAAGGGCGAATTGTCAGTGAGCACAACAAAGTGACTACCTAAGAGGAACTTAGATAATCTTAATACACTAAACAATAGGCTTAAAGCCTCCAATTCCACTGTTGCATACCGGATCTCTGCCTTCTTTAGTTTACGGCTTACGTAGAGAATCGGGTGTCTCACTCCATCCACTTCTTGCATTAAACATCCTCCTATTGCGATAGCACTCGCATCTGTGGTCAAAATAAAGGGTAAATTTATGTTGGGTAATCGTAAGACTGGTGGATTAGAAAAAATACGTTTCAATCTACACATTGCATCGTCTAAGCTGGTAATTTTACAAATTTTTTATGGATGATCTTTAGTTAACATATCAGAAAAGACTGAAGTAAGTTCTGCCGAATTTGGTATAAATTTAGAATAATAGTTAATAAGACCTAGTAAACTTCTAATTTGTTTCTTTGTGGTAGGCACTTCTAGATTGAGAATCTTGGAAACAATTCTATCATCTGTCAACAATTTGCCTTCAGAAATTCTATGACCAAGGAAGTCTATTTGTTTAAAGCCTAATTCAACCTTGGAAGGTTTGATAGTAAGTCCAAAAAGATAGATTTGGTTGAAGACTTGTTTGAGGGTGAGTAGGTGAGAAGTCATATTAGAAGAATGGATGCATATATCATCAATATAAGCTTCAACATCTTTAATTCCGTGTAATAACAATCTAGTTAATCTAACAAATGTGGCGGGCGCATTCTTGAGCCCAAATGGAAGATATAGCCATTCGTACAAACCGAGGGGTGTTGCGAATGCTGTTATATGTCTAGAAGCAGAGTGTAGTGGCACTTGTCAATAACCTTTCGCCAAATCAGTCTTAGAAAATAAGGATGATTGAGCCATATTTAAGATGAGATCTTCACAACTGTTCATTGGCTCTGCATCCGTTGTGGTTCTTGTATTTAATACTCTATAGTCGATGCACAAACGGATTGTCTGGTCCTTCTTTTTCACCAGGACAATCGGTGAAGAATATTGAGACATAAATTTTTGAATTATTCCATTTTTCTCTAAATCTAAAATTTCTTTGTCTAAATTTGCTCTGTAATGGAGAGGAATAGAATATGGTCTACATTTGACCGGTGTCAGATCTGTCAGCACAATTGAATGTGTTATCTTGTCAGTGCGTCCAGGTTTGTTAGAAAAGATAGATTTATACTCGTCAAGGAGAGTCAAAATGTCTTGTCGCTGTTGTTGTGTCAAAGTGTCAGAGATTCGTATATCATTTATACTACCGTCATCAGTCATGATTGGTACTGGGATTTCAGTATTGTCTACGTCTGTCTGATTTATCACAGATGCTACTGTTTGTAAATTGTCTTCAATGTCATTGTCGTCGTCGTCAAGATTAATAGTTGTCAATATGTCGTAGGCTAGGTCGTCGTTGTCGTTATCACATATTGTCGGTAAAGTCCATATGTCTTCGTTGTCTTCGTCGTCATAAGAGTGCGTCGTTAACGATGCTTCTTTTGTCAAGGTGTCATTCATTTGGGAAATTGTCGTTTCGTTGTTGTCATCTGTTCGCTGCGTCTGCTCACTCGTGTCCGTGTCCTGTCTGGCATAGTATGGTTTCAACATATTTACATGGAATATTTTCAACTTTCCATTTAAAGAAATTTCGTAATCCACTTCCGAAATTCTTCTAATAATTTTAAAAGGTCCCTGGCAAGAGGTTGATAGCAAATCTCTTTTGTCAGGTAGCAGTAGTAAGATACATAAAATAGTTAATACATTGTTCAGTAGCCTAAAAGTCCATGATGCGTTGTTGGTTAATTTTGGTTTAAGTCCTACTAACTTAAAATATGGTGAAAGTGTAGGATCTGCTTTCTGTTCATCCCCAAAGTTTGTGTTGGTAGTGTTTGGTGATATAATTTCTAGTGATTCCTGCAGTTGGTCGGTGTTGGTTTTATGGGTTGTCTGTCGTGTTATTGCATTTGTGTGTTGTGTGTGTTGTTGCACATCTACAGGCTTGGTACTTGGTAGATCGGTAGCATCCTCAATTCGAGGTTTTAATTTGGTCGTATCACTTACAGATTCAACCGCCCCTGCATTGTACACCTCGGTGAATTCTTTCTGAATCACTTCAGTGGTTGTCTCCCTTGGTCTTTTGGCAGATTGAGACAAGCATGAATGGTGTTTCTCTTTAGAGTCGCTGTTTGGGTGGTGGATACCGTTTTTATGCTCCCAATCTCTGATTTCCTTTTTGGAGCATGGTTGTATGTTGGGCAGGTTACCAAGTATAATATCAGCGACAGGATTTTCAAGGACAGCGCATAATACTCGTCCTGATATGAACGGGGTTCGAATTTCGACTAGAGCAAGGGGGTATTTCTCTATAGTGCCTGAGAATGTGCGACAAGTCACATGTTTGTCTGTATAGTCTGTACTGTCTATCAATGTTTTCTTAATCCCACAGAGCGTTGCGCCGGAATCCCGAATTAATGTGCACTTTTTGTTATTTACAAATCCTGTTGAAAAAACTAGCTTGCCTGTAGGTGACAAAGCAGCGTTGGCTGTTTCATTTGAAATAGGGATAGTGTATCCACACAGTAATGTTGTGTCAAGTTGGAACTTCGTACAGGTGTTACACTTACTGTCTGTAATGGTGTCAATAATGTGTACAGCATTTCCAAGCTCACTTACATTTTCGTTTTGATTGTCACATTCATTCAGTGACTCAATCTCTTCGTCTGATGACGTTTCCACTAGTGCAGCATTGGCCTGTTTCAATAACTTTCGGCCCTCACAAAAGCGACTATAGTGTCCAAAGCTACTGCAAAAAAAAAAAACATTTGACCGCTCTCTGGTAAGCATTGCGCTTAGTCTTCTGCTTCTCTACCATCATTTTGAGGTGGTGAGGATAGTTCGGCGATTTATCGCACATCGAGTATGGGTCGTGATTCAAACTACAATATTGGCATTTCACTGGCTTACTGACATTTGAGCGTGGCTTAAACTTACTTTCTGATGGTTTAGAGTATCTGGTGTTTACTACTGCTGCTGCTGTATCGTTTTGACTTAAGTTTAAATGAAAAATGTCTCTGTTTGCTGTAAAAAATGCATTTCCCTTGGACTCGATTTCCTGAATACTTTTACAATCCATTTGTTTCAAAAACTTAGCAAAAGGTGTAGGGATTGTACTTACTATCTTGTCAATAATAATAAGTTCTTTAAGTTTGTCATGGCTGTTGTTAGTTTTAGCCGAGTTAATCCACTTTGTACACACGTCTTGGACTGTACTGACATAATCTATAAAGGTTTGATTTGGTTGTGGAGATAATTTGGCAAACTGTTGTTGGTAACCTGCAGTATCTAATGAGAAATGTTGGAGAATGCGCTGCTTTAAATAGTCATAGTCTTTTCGCATTTCCTGTGGCACTGTCTCTATTACTTTTAAAGGTTCAAGAGCTAAGTTTCTCATTAAAATGAATGCCCAATCTGATTTTATGATCTTATGGTAGGACATTAGACACTCAAAATTTTCCAAGTAGGCACTGATGGAATCTCCTGAGCAGAATGCCTTCACGAGGCCTTTATACTTGTTATATTTTTGTTCCTCCTCTTTGCTTCTTAGTTTATTCACAGATCTTTCTACAGTGGACTCAATCTCCATCTGTTTTAGTTTTATTTGTGTATCGGCATTCAATTGGGCTTGTTTGGCCGCCGCCTCAAGCTCCATTTGTTTCTCTTGAGCTTGTAATTGCATTTTTGTCTCTTCAGCTTGTAGTTGCATCTGTATCTTTCTCTCCTCTGCCTCACTTTGTCTCTTCTTTTCTTCTGCCTCAATTTGCCTTTTCTTTTCTTCTGCCTCAATTTGCATTTGCATTTTCTTTTCTTCTGCCTGCACTTGCCTTTGTTTTTCTTCTCGTTCTATCGCTCTTTCTTCACGGGCAATTTTTTCTGCGTGCGTTTTCTGTGCCCATTCTGACAGTTTGTCTTCTTTATAACCTAATTTGATACCTTGCTCTATGCATTTATCTAAGGTAGACATATTGTATTTTTACTTGTTGGTACTTTTAATGAAGTTAAATCCCTTAGAAAAAAGTTGGGGAGTAGAAAATTTAGTTATCTCCCTTAAATTATTATATGTGTAATTCCAAATGCAAGATTATGTTGGTTACAAGGTCATGAATATACAAACAAATCAATGCAAATCAAAATGATGCATGGATGGATGGTGAGAAGTACCGCTTAGGGTTGCAATGGGCATGATATGAAACTTAGCTTTTAATCCCAGAACTTGCGGATGTTGTCTTGTACTCTCTCCACTGTTGGATAGTTTACATAGGTTAGACACCACACAACTCGCGGAACAATCTGCTCGTAGAGTGAGAAAACATTAGTAACAGTCAAAAAATGTCACAATCATGTCAAAAATAGTTTATAGTAATCACAATAATGAGAGAATTACTGCCGAGGGACTCATATTAAATTATATATTATTATCCACGACAGGATATCCCGGCTTGGCCCCCAAAAAGCCTGTCATCGTCTTGCTCATGTCTAGGTATCTGAGCTCGGGTTCACACAGGCAACAATAACTCCTGTTAAATATCATATCTAACATTTATTGTATTCCAATATACAGTGCGTTGGCGCAGTGGGTTAATAGGCCCGCGCGGATTGCATATCACAGATAGTGAACATCATCACACATAATTATCATAAACATTCTAGCAAACTATCTAGCCTATGTATATATATATCTATTGATATCTATTGAGTCCCTCTAAGGCAGGCCCTGTTGTCTCTCCGAAGTCCGTCTGTCCTCTGCCGGTCCACACGTGTCCCAATCCGACACGGGTGGTAACTCTGTCCGAGTTCCTCGTGGACCCCGCAATAGGCGGGCCACATCAGTGTCCACGGGACCATGGACTCAATGACCAGTCCTTCGAGAAGGCTCTAGATTACTCTGGCCTATGAGTGACTCCCTTCTATCCCTTGAGCGGGAGTTGCAGCCCTTTAATTAATATCTATAACTGTGAGGCGGTGACACACCTCTACATCTGGAACAAGACAAGCTGCAGAAGCTGCCGGATCAGCAAAGCAATTATCTTATTCATTATCTTATCCTAATGTAGTTCAAGTTAAAAGGTACACGTTAATGTGCCTGCCAAAAAAAAAAATAGTAATATAATCCCAAACGGCACTAAATAAATGCCATTGATAACATAAATGTATGATGTTTATTAGGAGAAAAAATGCTTTAGAATATTATTCATAAGGAAATGAAGAGTTAAAGTGACTTAAATAGGTTATTTCAAAAAATAAAATATAAAGCTGGAGCGTGCAGGATTGTAAATGCGAATGCGTAGTTTCTTAAAATTTCCAAAGCAATTATGTTTTATTAAATAAAAAAAAAAAAATAATAAATATTGATATTAAAACGATAAGTCCTATTTCAATTATGCCCCTTATGTTAAATAGTGTTATTTTCTATTATATCTTTATAGTTGCTAAATTTGTAAAACAGTGTTATTTAATCTACACATTCTGTGATCGGATTACGACATGGGCGCATGATTACGGTGGAGCCCACGCTAGCACAGTGGCTAGAACGCTTGGCTGTCGACTTGTTTGTCATGTGTTCCAATTCCTTATAGGATTATTATAACACATTAGCAGGGCGTCTATGTCAACCTATATTAAAAAATATATCAAGAATTTATGGGGAGCAAAGGGGGCTGGCAAATTAAAGACCACATCACCCATCTATTGTCGATATTTCTGCTTCTTCTTATCCTTGTTTTCATCTCCTAATGGATAATATTGAATACAAAATAAATGACATTTTAACACAGTTAAGACTCATAGCGCACATGGTGCTGGACCCATATTCTGTAGGACTAATCGGCACTCAGTGGATGACGTGGTCAGCATCAGGCCGGTAATTTATCATAGGCCTCAAGGAACTCACGCCAAGCTCTTTGTGAGGTTGATTAGACTTTGTGTCTAACGTTTTCGAAGAGTTGGAATAGCCAGTCTTACGCCAGACATCGTTAATGGCCTCCAACGACATCCATGACAAAATACTGATGATAACGTTGATAATAATAACACTAGTCAACATATTTGTTAAACGTTATTTGCATCTGGGTTTAAATACACCATTTCTTATTGATTTTGACATGCTACTTTCAAATATCATAACGAAATTCACCAACTATCTCGGTTTGTTCATTACTGTAATGATGATTTACTTTACAGTAATACAAATAATGCATGCTTATTTAATTCTCCGAGGTGAACAGTTACTATTTCTACTTTAACATTATAACAATTTTGGTTACATAGTCAATCAATTTATAATTTAACATAAAATGATAGAATACTCAAAATCATTATTTAAAGTCCACATATAATGCTTTAAAAAGGCACTTTTGAACCTATTCCGTAATTATTCAATCGCCGTCTGAGCTCTCTTTGCTTGCTTCTTGTAGTCAATCGATGAGGTGTCTCTTGTCACAGCCCAACCGTAATCAGCAAGCATTGAAGGGCTCCAGTTGCCTTAATACATTGTCTCCATGGCAGCAGTGTCCTGGTGAAATCCTTCACCTTGCTCATCGCTGACAGCTCCACAGTTTGACGTAAAGAAATCCAGATAAGAGTACAGAAAATTAATCTTCAAAGACATATTGCAACCGAGACTTTTATACTTCAGAAGTAGATTTTCTACAATTTGATTGTAATTATCAGATTTGTAATTTTCGTGAAAATTGTCAACCACTAACTTAAATACTAGTCATGCTGCTTTTTACTTCCCATTTAACACGCAAAAGAAACTCGTCATCATGAAGAAGTTTTCCAATTTGCGGACCAAGAAATACTCCCTCTCTTATTTCAGCTTCACTCAGTCTTGTAAATTTTTCTGATGAGGTATTTGAAAGAATAGCAGATGATGGCAGAAGTGATATAGAAATCAAAAAAGAGAACAAGAACAGCCAAAAATTCTTTCAGCGGCATGAAATCAGTATTAACATCTAGAGAAATTAACAACGCATTAAAAATGAGAATTGTCAAATGCTACGTAAATTCAACGCTACAGTGTGGCGCGGAAGACTGAACATTGAACAAGCAACTAGAAAGTCGTACAGAGCACCTGGAGATGTGCATATGCAGACGAATATGTTGTATTTCATGGAAACAAAAACAATCAAATGCAGTGGTTCTAGAAAAAACTGGGAATGAAGAAAGAGTTGATGAAAGAAATAAAGAGGAGGCAAGGGAAATATTTCGGCGACGTTAAAAGACATGATACTCTTATAAAAACCATACTGAAGGGCAAGGTTGAAAGCAAGCGAGCAAGAGGTAGACAACGATACAAATGGAAAGATAACATCAAGAGATGGACGAACATCAGCCTGACATAATGTACAGTCAGGGCGAGAGGCAGACAGTGTTGGGGAACCATTGCAGCCAACCTTCATTGTGGAGAAGGCACATGATTGATTGATTTGAAACAATCATATTTTTTCTCCATTGCCTTGACAAAATTTCTCATGAGATCCAGCGTAATGTACAAAGTTGGCAACAAGATCTTGCTGGTGACAAGTGCTGTGTTCTCAACGTTGTTACTGCCAGGCTGCAATGACGGGTTCATTGGCCAACGTCTTCTAATGTAATGGTTAATTCGTGCACGGCTTTCCCACTCACAGAGAGAGCAACAGTACTTGGTGTATCCACCCTGTAGTTCAAGCAAAAGAGAGGACACTTTCAAGTCACCGCAAAGTGGCCAATGATGATGATCGCAGTTTATAACTTCAAAAGCTGCTTTAATTTCTCTGAGACGACGGATAGCATTTTGTACTTGTGCAGCAACAGTGGTCGAGTAAATCCAGGCACCTCCTGCAACAGTTTTGGAACATCTGTTGCATTTCCAAATGAGACAGCCTTTCGCTTCGTGGATTCATTTCCACAGTAGGGACATGTGCAGGCACTGCGTTGTGTAACTTCCATCTTCTTCGCGCACTTTCTAAGTGAGATACCGTTTTTGGTACCATACTTTCCGACAAACACCTCATTCTTGGTTCGCTTGGTCTCTTCGTGTATAGTTTCTAATTTTGTTGAAGTTAAAAGGCACACTGTTATGTACCTGCAAAAAAGTAAGGATATGAATTGTCAATGGGCTATCAATTAAAAGCCAAATAATATGTTAAAATAAATTTTACTTATTGGGAGATAAAATGCTTTAGAATATTATCCATGAGGTAATGAAGATTTAAAGTGACATATAGAGATTGTTCTTTCAGAAAAGACGCTTGCATCTCTCGCTTGCAGAATTTTAAATACAATTATGTGTTTCCAAAGTTTTCTAAGAAAAAAATACTTTGTTACCTGAAAACTAATCAATGCTAAAATTAAAGCGATATTTCTCATTTAACTTATGCCCCTTATATGAAATGATATTATCTCCCATTATATCTTTATTGTTGCTAAATTTTAACACAATTTTGTATAATCTACACTTACTGTGACAGATTAAGGCATGGGTACACGATAAATGTAGACTCCGGGATAGCACAGTGGCTAGAACGTTTCCCTGCCGACTCGATGATCATGTGTTCCAATACCCCATCGGATTGTTTAAACAAATTATATCAAGCCGTGTTTACTTTTGTCATCTGAAAATGTATGGTAGTGGCCATCTTGGGTCACTTTAATTTTAATCTATTAATAGTGCTGCACACGCATACCCTTCAACTAGGGAAGGAGAGCTCTAGATCACACTTGTTTACCAAATCTGTACCGCTAGGTCTCGGTTGCTGCCCTGGGCATTGGTTGGAGGGATACCTAGCAATAATTAACATGGGAACCGATACATTACACTTACCCATTCCATACCAATACACTTACCCCAAAGCAAGCTTTCATGTTGCTGATCAGTAATTTCCTGGGTCCAATAGACTAATCTACAAGCATCCGTGCTTCCTTGACAGCAATCTTGAACTACAAGGATCGGTCTTGGCTTCTCTGTTATATCGTCGGGAATATATGCCCTCCTGCTCCTTGTCATGGCTGGGGTGGGGGTGGGGGTGGGGGGCAGTTCAATCCCAATCCCTCCTAAAATCAGGCATGACCATCGACCACGGTTGTGCGATCGAAGAGAGCGGGAAAATGGCGTGCCTTGGGTATATACCCACGCCAATACAACGGCCCATGTCTGTCGTGTGTGTAAAGAATGAATGTCGTAGTAGTTACTTGTTCTTCTTTACCAATTTAGTGTCGTCCCTGGAGTGAAGAGAATCAACACCCACATTATTTTTTAAATCCAATATCTCTATCCTGGAGATATCCAGCAGACTCCGTCCACACACTCCTTCAATCTGAAGACACCTTCCACTCACTCTTACTCACCCCTGGATTATGCCCCCTCTCATTCTTCCCCAACATAACATACTGGACAACTCTCGCTTCAACAAATAAAAACCAAGAAATTTATTAAAGCAAAGAGTATATGTAGGAGAAGTGTGTATGTGTGTATAAGGTGTAGAATGTGTGTCGATTATTCTAATGTTAGCCAGTGATTTAGGAGCAAAGTCTGTAACATCATAGTGCTTAACACACAACTGCACCATTTTTCCGGACAGTGAACCTCACCCAGAAGATGACGACTTTCTCCAATCACTCGAACAAACAGGATGCTGGTAATCCGATAGACACTGTTGATCTTGGTCTTCACTCTACCACACGGTAAAGTTACTCTGTTTCATAATGTTTGTTGAACTGATAATCTTCCAATTAACTGAAATGTCACTTGGGGAAAATCTAATGTTTTTAAGTCTCTGATTATAACATTTTCCCCTCTTTTAGAACACAACCTATTAATGTTTGTTAGGTAGATGTGTATGTATATATATATATATATATATATATATATATATATATATAATATATATATATATATATATATATGTCCTTAGTAAGCGAGTTATTAATCTTCGGTGATGAAGCTTATCACTCATTAACCACAACACTAATGTTTATTACGTCCTGAACTTTGAACAGCTTCTTCGTGATAATTCATCTCACACTCACGTGGAACACTCAAGGGGAACTGTAAATGGAACCTGTAGAGTAGATAACATCATGGTGAGGGCAACTCAGTCCTGGCCAGAATTAGTTAAGTGTAGGCCAATGTCAGGGTCCGATATGCAAGTAATAGTGTAAGTGCCGGTATGTAAGCGAGAGTCATTGTAAGCATAGCTGAGGTCAAGGGCAGTAGGAGACACCACGGCTTGGCTGACGGAAGGTCAGGCAAGAAGTCCGTGGATAGACCCACGTGATGTGGGAAGGTCAAGGAGGAGAGAGGCAGTGTGTGTGAGACAGCGGATAGAGACGTACGTGTGAAGAATAGCGAGAGATAGAACGATAGAACGATAGTGTTGTGACGGATAGATGAGATGAACGTTGTGTATTGATATTCGAGGAATGTACTAACTGTGATATGTGCGAGATGATGTGAGACTGTGATTGCGAATGGTCATACGGGCGACAGTGTAAATATCGCCCATGTGAGCTAGCGCGTGGTTGCTGGTGTTGAACGATTGTTTAAGCGTGAAGTGCGACCATGTTGTCAGACTGTAATATATATTGTAATAAATGTTGTTCAGGAGATAGCTCCTGCGAGTTTCCGATTGCATTCATGTGTTATTAGTATATGTGTCGTAGATGTTGTAATTTGCCTGTCCAAGTCCAGTGAGCTAGAAGGAGCAAATTGTTAGGACTCTGACAGGTATAATGGTGTCAGAAGTACACACGAACCACATTCCCATGTAAAATGCATAAAAGAATGCTACTTATGTAAAGAAGAAAATCAATTGCATAATTTTGTAAAAATCGGAGATTTGGTAACAAAATCAGAACGAAAATAACATCATTTCTTTCCACAGCAGGTTTCAATTCTACAAAGCGACCGACGCAACCAGAACGGGTCAACGGTAACCAGCACGAGAATCACGTTCCTGTACATCAAGCGTTCGAGTAAACAGCAGATAAAGATAAGTTGATTAATTTTGATTGCTAATTACCCAAATCTGCATTCTTTGATTTCCTTGTATAGATACCATCATTAGTAGATTTGAAGATTAATTAACAGAAAAGGATGTCGGATGATGAATACCTATCACATTTCTGGGGCACAAATCAGTACAAAAGGTTGCTAGATTTTTTTGATGATACACGGGCACAAGACAAAGCAAATTGTATAAGAAAACATGTCCTAATACGTGATTGGACTCAGGAATTTGAAAAGAAAATGCAAGACTACAAAATCCCAAAAGATAATTGGGGTGTATGGTACAGAGGACACGTACCAATAAAAAGTAAAAAACTTCAAGAGATCATACCTGATTTGTCAAGGACAGACTATGAATATTATAAAACAAGGATATTAAGACACTATATAAACTCTTTCGAGACTCTAAAATTAGAGGTACAAAATTTGAAACCAGCCACAGACAAGTCATTCACCCAGTATATAAGGGAAATAGAAGATTTTTTCAGAAAGCTAACATTTGAAATTAAATATACAGACAACAATCAAGAAGCAATATTTCTTGTTAATGGAAAAACTAAAAGTAACACTCCCAGCCGAATGCGGAAAATATTTAGAAGAACACAACAAAGAGCCTATCAAAAACTTACTAGAAAAATGCCGCGAATATTACAACCAAAGTATGAACCTGGCTAAGAACACTCAACAGAAGAGTACTGTGAAAGCAACGGCATCTGCAGCCACAGATTGTCAAAACAAACCACAGAAAACAAAACCAGTACTGTGCAAACATTGTAGCACTCCACATACAGAAAATGGAATATGCGATAAAAATCCCACTTATCAAGAATACCTAAATACTATTATAGCACAAAAACTGGGGAAGGTAAACCACAGGAAATATAGAACAAAATGTCATTTTGCCTCGCGTATGGCCACAGACGTTTCGAATGTGAAGGAGTAAAAAGAATACAGAAAGCAAAAGCAAATGCAGCCATAAACATTACAACAGACAGTTCAGCAAAGAACTTAGAAAAAGTAAACATCACAGAGACGAAAACAAGACCAAACACATGCAAATTCAGAACAGACTGAGTTTTACCCAACAGACTTTGTACCATATTTCAATAATGTTGTTAATATCACTCAGCCTCATTCCTATTTAAAGAGGGCAATACTTCAACAAGAAAGTGAGGAAATGAACAAAACCTCAAGACTAGTCGTTAGGAAAACTAACATTCCATGAGGGATACATTAATGACACAGTATGCACATATCGGTCTTCGGAAGAACCTAGCTGATCCTAAAGACTACCTAGATGAGTACATCTATTGCAGAACTGTTTCAGGGACAGTAGAGAAATATCCTATGGCATGGGCCAATATAAAATCACCTTTCCTATCAGGCAGAGTAACTTGCGCATAATTAGACAATCCATGCTGCGATTTATTAATTGGAAATGTATTAAATGTAATAGACCACACAGAGTCCACAACCCAGACATGGCAGAAAGTTAACACTACAACAAACACTGCCTTAACCACACCACTCATCATACAACAACATGATGAACAGACCAAGGTACCACACCATACCAACTTGATTATCATCTCACAACAAGAAGAAACAGAAACTGGAGTGTATCAACAAAGAAAAGAAGGTACAGATAACAAGCATTTCACAAGGGCGAGAAAAGATCACAAAACATCATGGTACATACTATACCTCCTGTACCCCCTGTTAACTACACACATGCCCAAGTACACACAATGTATGGTTCTACTAGCACTACTCATGTTAAATGCAAAACAAATGTCTTCACAAACAATTTTATTCACACATCATCATGACGCAACACAGATGATATTACTCATGACAAACCAGCTAACTTTGTTACTTATATCATTACTGTTGAACCAAAGTTTGTTGTTACCACTGATAAACTCTATGTCAAGCCAACTCAGACACATACTTATGCTGAACAATGTAAATCATCAGTCGGTGGAATTATGACAAAAATCAGCAACAAATTACCCTACATATTTTGGAAAATATACACAAATTGCAGAAAAGCATACAAACATGCACGATTACATTTCAAAACTATACATGGTGTATTATTATTATTTGAACTATTGAATGTATACACACATGTACGAGTGCAGGTTTGGAGATAGCACTCAAAATGATCTCAACATGAAATTTGAAAATCCCCACCCTTCGGAAAATTAATTTTAACCGTAACCCACTTTATATCCGTAGATCGAGTAACTCCAGAGTTGCCTTGTCTGCTGTACGACTCCAGCGCTATGATACTAGCACACTCCATTGTATAGACCAACATAAAAGTTCCTTCAACGTGAAAAGTGTCATCGACAGAACAGTAAGACTCAACATGTGATTTCAGGTATCGAACAGTAAGATATACCCATATTGACTTTGTTTCAAACGAGTATCTACAGAATCCACCTTTTGAAATCGACTAACAACGACAAGAACTTCACAAGTACAGACACTGCATTTCCAGTGAACAGTTTAATGAACCAGATGCCAACCTACAAACTATGGCAAAGACAGTCACAGACAGACGCACCATGGCCACACTCATAATTAAGGCCACCAACTTAAAACATTAATTCGTATTTTATATGTGTGAATTCCAGCAATTTTACAGAACGGACTTACAAATTGTCCAAACTTGGTGAAAAGTCTTAATCACTATACAGAAGGAAAGACAATATCATGATATACAGAATACGTCAATAATCGGGTCAGAAAGAAGAAATGCCAAACATTCCAGCACCGCAATGAACATTGAACACGAATGATTTAATTCCGTGTGCATAACTTTTACAGGACAAGAACAGTATCCTATACGTGTATAAAGGCAGCGACGATGAATATTTTATTGTAAATATATTAACTGTATTACATCCAATGTCTAATTTTATTATTATATTAGTTAGTATTGTTAGAATATGATGTGTAAATATAAACGTAAGTACATGTGAAAGGTATAAGGTGTAATGCTGAGAATCAACGCCTGGCAATCCCAATACGCGAGTGTTACCAAACTTGCTTTCCCGTATGGTGGATAGCCCGACGAATGACGCTTAGCAATAGTGGTACATAAGTAACATCATAATATTGTAACAAGAAGCAACATACCAACAGGGTGATGCCAACCAAAGAGATTAATAACTCTCCATAACAGTAAACGAGGTGTACCCAAAAAGGGAACCAAGTCAAGGTCTGACATAAAAGAGGTAAGGGGGACTATTATATACGTGAAGTATATTCGAACCATGACCACAACAGTGACATAGTGTGCTCATAGAGAATCGATGAGGGTGTATTAAATAGAGACGAGGGGGACCACGTCTGAATAGAGAGAAAATTTAAGAATGCTGTAAGAGGAAGTTGTAGCCTTATTCGAGGCGTGAATCAATGGAGAATCCTTAAACCAGCATAGCCACAATAACTATGAGATTAATAGTACACATCAAATCGATTGGGAAACATGAACAGAATGTAATGTCACGGAGTGGGGATTGAAGAATATAACGAGGTATGACAAATAGACCCAACCAGAACATTTGCCAGACCACGACAAAACCTTGAGAGAAACCTCAGTACTGAAAAAGAGAGAACAATAGTTATGATTAATCTCGTTAAAGATCAGAGTAAGAAGAGACGCACGCGTACTTATGATCATATAATACCCTGACAAGGTTAGAAAGATGTACCAAAAGTAACAACAACAGAATGTGTCACATTTCCAAGAGAAAGTGCCACATTGTTTGTGCGGGGAGAGAGTGTCAGGGTCTGATATGCAAGTAATAGTGTAAGTGCCGGTATGTAAGCGAGAGTCAGTGTAAGCATAGCTGAGGTCAAGAGCAGTAGGAGACACCACGGCTTGGCTGACGGAAGGTCAGGCAAGAAGTCCGTGGATAAACCCACGTGATGTGGGAAGGTCACGGAGGAGAGAGGCAGTGTGTGTGAGACAGCGGATAGAGACGTACGTGTGAAGAATAGCGAGAGATAGAACGATCGAACGAGAGAGTTGTGACTGATAGCTGAGATGAACGTTGTGTATTGATATTCGAGGAATGTACTAACTGTGATATGTGCGGGATGATGTGAGGCTGTGATTGCGAATGATCATACGGGCGACAGTGTAAATATCGCCCATGTGAGCTAGCGCGTGGTTGCTGGTGTTGAACGATTGTTTGAGCGTGAAGTGCGACCATGTTGTCAGCCTGTAATATATATTGTAATAAATGTTGTTCAGGAGATAGCTCCTGCGAGTTTCCGATTGCATTCATGTGTTATTAGTATATGTGTCGTAGATGTTGTAATTTGCCTGTCCAAGTCCAGTGAGCTAGAAGGAGCAAATAGTTAGGACTCTGACAGCCAATAACAGCACTCAGATCTATAACAGAGATCAGATCTCTGTCATACGGCCAAATAACTCAATCATATGATCTGAGACATGGCAACACCAGGAAAGAATAAAGGAACGGGTAGAAACCCAGCAGATGCCCTACTGGAAGATCCTACCATTACCCATACCTCTTCTCCCTCTCAATCATCCTTAATCTCTCTAATAATTATTCCACTACATTGTCCTCAACTTCCCGAGTAAAATGATATCTCACATAAGCTAGTTGAAGCCACACAATAGAATACTAGTGCCGACGCTCCTATGATACTTTCTAGCACCGCACTTATAGAACATTCTATCACTAATCATAATACATTATATCATTGCACAGTACTGCACTCTATTCCTAATCATACTCTTAAGTTAGATATAATTAATAGCCTACCATATGTCTATTCCAGTTGTTACTCGAGAAACTAGGCAATCCGATTGGATCTATGTCCGCGGATAACTATTACTACTTAGACAGTCTAGTCCCTCTCATATAACACAACTCGGAATAATCCCCAATACTAACACTTCAGAATGTTTTTCTCGACTACCTCCACCTGTTTACCGCACTGGGTTTTATATGGGTGCTTGAGTGAGTCACCAGAAAGTCCAGACGCCAATCAGTCCAGAATCTGGCTTTGTCCTCCTGTTTCCAGACTAACCAGAGTCAATTAGCTGTCAAGTTTCCTTTTCATCTGGGGAGTTCTTTGTCTCATCCAACAAATATCCTGCTGTCTGTAAATCAGAGACCTTTCCCCCAGATCCCAGAATCCTTCTGACCTCTAGCAGACATCTGTCCATTACTTTCAACGGCCAACTCCCGTTTTGTAGACAAATGACGCCAGTACACACCTCTCGAACAACATCCTGTCATCAAACTGTCGACTGTGTGTAGACAACGCGACGTGACTCACTAAGATCTCATACACAACTGTCGACCAGGTGCAGATAGTTATAACAACGTGTTGTCCCCAATTAGTTCCACATCAAAGGGTCAATTGTGTTTGCAAACCCAATGTCGGGCTTAGCTGTCATTGATCGACTGATAAGTTTATTTAACTCGTGACAATGTCCCAACGCGTATTTTACCAACGAACCATGGGATATGGTCCAGCATCATTGTGCAGTGCCGTGGCCATCTGCCACATATACACAGACACTAATAGAAAGAGCAATAAAGACATATATGTGTGCTTCATAGATTATACCAAGGCATTTGATAAACTAGAACATGATGAACTGATTAAAATGTTGGAAGATATTAACATTGATGGGAAAGATCTCAGGATAATAAAGACTATTTACTGCAGCCAAGTAGCAGCAATAAAAATGTAAAATAAAGGGGGCAATTATAAACAAATAAAGCTAACAGTGAGACTGGGATGTGTCTTGTCACCGGATATCTTCTCCATCTATAGTGAAATACAGGGTGTATTTTTAATGACTGTGCTGTGTTTAAAAATATTGCCGGTCCAAGTTTTGTATTTACTTATTATGTTGCATGAAATTTACAGAGGTTGAATACAAACCTTCGACCGGTAATGTTTTAAACACTGCACAGTAATTAAAAATACACCCTATAATAATGAGATAGATCAAAGAGAGGCCATGACTACTAATCGGAGGTTATAATATAAATAATATACGCCATGCAGATGACACAGTATTGGTGGTGGTGGATAATGCAAAAGAACTACAATAATTGCTGGACATTGTGGTAACGGGGAGTGCAAATAAAAGACTCGCCTTGAATATCAAGAAAACAGTAACAACGGTGATATCGAAGTAAAAGGTTACACCAAAATGTGAAATGGAAATGGAAGGGACATTTCTTAACCAAGTGGACAATTTTAAATACCTAGGGGCACTTATAACATCAGATGGAAGATGCACAACAGAGATTAAGAGCAGAATAGGTCAAGCAAAGCTGCATTTCAGAAAATGAAGACATCTTATGCATTAAGCCACTATCATTGAATGTAAGAAAGAGAGGGCTGAAGTGCTATATATAACATGTTTTGCTGTATTGCTGTGAATCTCGGAATGTAAATGAACAAATTAGAAGAACTTGGAAGCAACAGAGATGAGGCTTCCTGAAACGAATGTTGCGAATTCCTTGGATTACCAAAGTAACTAACAACGATTGCCTGAAAGAGACTATTGAAACTATAACAGCATATACAACAATATGAAAGAGACAAATAGCTGTCTTTTGCCATGCAATGAGAATAGAGGCATTGAAGAACTTATAACATCAGGTGGAAGATGCACAACAGAGATTAAGAGCAGAATAGGTCAAGCATAAGCTGTGTATATACTGAGAACAGTAATTGAACGTTCTTTAGAAGTAAACAAATATCTATATCTTTGCTTTATTGACTACACATATGCCCTCGATAAAGTGAGACATGTCGACATGATAAGGGTGCTTGAAGATCTACAAACTGACGGTAAAGACCTTAGACTTGTTAAAAAAAACGTATATTGGAAACAACTAGCTGCAATAAGGACTGATAATGAAGTAGGACATAATCAGCCTATTAAAAGAGGTGTGAGACAAGGATGTGTAATGACTCCAGATCTTTTTTTTTCCCTGCACAGTGAAAATATTTTCAGAAATGTAGAGGATATAAATGGAATCAGCATTAGGAGGACGAAACATCAATAACATTAGATATGCAGATGATACAGTATTGATTGCAGACAATGCGCAGGATCTGCAACAATTATTGGATGCGGTTGTTGTACACAGTGAGCAAATGGGGTTAGAATTAAATTGTAAAAAGACACAGGTTATGGTCGTCACTAGGAAGAACGAAGTGCCACAATGTAATATACTAAGTAAATGGGAATATTCTTAAACAAGTGAATCGGTACAATTATCTCGGAACAGTCATAACATCTGATGGGAAATGCCTTGAAGAGATTAGAATCAAGAATCGCCATGGCCAAAGTAGCCTTTAGCAAGATGAAAAACATTCTGACCAATAAAAAGATGTCAATTGAAACGAGAAAAAGAGTGTTGAGAGAATACATAGAACATATACTGTTATATGGATGTGATGCTTGGACAATGAGCAGTCACGCTGAAAAAACATCTGATGGCTATGGAAATGTAGGTTTCTGAGGAAAATGCAGACAATACCATGGACATACAGAAACACCAATGACCAAGTACTACAGGAGACAAATGAAAATCGTAAACTGATTAGAGAAATTAGACGTAGACAGTCAACACTTTTTGGGCACGTTATGAGAAGAAATGACTTGGAGAACTTGGAGACGACTAGCAAGATCGAGGGGAGGAGACCAAGGGAAGACCGAGAAGTAAATACCTGGATGGCTTGGCCACGTCGAATGGTCGAGACAGGAACACGGAGCTGATGCTACGACTCTGGTGATCGAGTGAGATGGCAGAACATGACCGCCCCCGCTTATCGGCATGGCACATGAAGGATGGATGGGATATGTAATGCATTCTTCTAATAGTGAATCAAAATGTTAGGTCGGCAGGTAGACAGAACATGAGGGGTGGCTGGCTGATAGACACATTATTTGTATTTAAACCCGAATGCATACCTAAAGTGATACAATAATAATACACATAACTGTATTTAGCTCCAAATATTTCTTTGTTTACTATGACCCTTGAGCTAAGAATCCATAAACTAAGATTACTGTGTATTTGCTATTACCAGATATATTATATCTCAATGTGGTTTAAGACAATCTCACTAAATCATGCTTTATGCTTTTCTAATTTAGTTCCGCCATCCTCCCTAGGCATAGGCGTTAGCGACTTCCCTCCGTAATTCCGTATACTCTCGTGAGTAACGTGACGACGGCGAGAATCGGTAACGGTTCTAACCGCGTCAGTAACTTGAGGGAGTATGTGAGCCGGTTGCTCAGAAAGCAATGGCAAAGTACTGAGCATAATCTTGCCAAGAAATCAACAATCAGCTGAAAGATGCTGATGTTGACAGCGATGTCCTGTAAAGGATATGCAAGTTCCAATTATAAGGCACAAAATTATGTACCTGCACAAATAAAATAAAATACTGAAACTGGGATTCGTAGACTGTTGAACTAGTTATTTAATTGTGTATGACCCTAGGGGGCCACTAAAGTTTTTTTTTTTTTTTTTTTTTTTTTTAAATAAGTTTCATATTTAATATTATAATTACCACTTCATGTATAGTTTTATTTTAAAAGTATTTCTAAGTCATGCCATAATGAGTTATGGTACATGTGATGAAGGTGATATGAGATGCGAGTTTCAGTCACCATCTTGTGACTGGGTCAACAATCAATCCCATAGCTATTAATCGCCTAATAGAATTGTATCCTGCCACCTCGGTTGAACGAACTCAAATGTCTTTGAAAGTAGATGGCCATGATGTGCAGATGTTTGATACTTACACATGCTGGGTTTATTACCTCCAATATCAAGATAAAATGTTATTGATAGATGAGGTGCTTGGCTATAATGTAGTTAAAATAGAATTGCAGCTAAATTCATACAATGATCATGGCAATAACAATGTATACCTATATAAATATAGAAATAATGCAGACCTAGGCAAAGAGTAAATTCAGCCTAAAGACAGTATGGAACTAATATATAATGGCAGTCACCAAGTTCCCATACCAAGATGTGTTTCTTTTGAGATGCCTATAGGAGCAGCTTTCATCCACTGACTTGCCATTTTCACTTGAAAACCATTTTCTTTAGGAACATTTTATGACACGTGTGAAATTGAATTGCTTTCTACACCCAGGAGGTATATCCGTCTTGACATGTACTATAAATATTAGGCAAGTACCTGTGTTGTTTGGCACAATAAACACTTGAAAACACACAAAACCAAATATCCAAACAGGCATAACATTACCCAGATCACTTGACACAAAGCACCACTCTTTGACTAATTTGAACTGTCTTTTAAAAAACAACTTTATTCTACCAAATATGAATCGGTCAGGGAATGAATATACTCACACCTGTAACAGAAATCCACTTGACACAAAAACATTTCATGACAAGAACAGCATAAAACTGATGAGAACCGTGATGATTGCTACAACCTGACTATAAATTACACACCAGATTCCTCGAAGAACGAAACACACAATTTTGTTTTATTTTATACAAGTCAGGAATCAGACCAAAGAAACGAATGTTATCCAGAGAATGATAAGAGAATTTAAGCAGATTCAGTAGCTCCTTCTGTCTCGTCTGTGCCATTTGATGACTCTGTCTCATTTGAATCTGTTTTTGCCTTCTTCTTTGGGGTTCCATCTTCTGTGTCTTCATCTTTGTCCTCTGCGGGTCGTTTTTCTGCAGCACTCTCAGATTCTGTATTTGATTCTGCTGCCTCAGAACTGGCATCATTTGTGGTTTCTTCTTTTGATTCTTCATCATCTTTTGTTACCTCAGACTTTTCCTCTGTGGTTTTTTCCTCTTCTGGTGACTCTTCAGACTTGGCCTTCACACTCTTCTGATGACTCTTCAGACTTGGCCTTCACACTCTTCTGGTGACTCTTCAGACTTGGCCTTCACACTCTTCTGGTGACTCTTCAGACTTGGCCTTCACACTCTTCTGGTGACTCTTCAGACTTGGCCTTCACATCTTCCACTTTTTTTGCAACAATGGGCTCTGTGGTGGTTTCTGGGGCTTCAACAGCAACTTCGTCTTTTGTTCCAGGCATGATGAAAATGTGTAAAATTTAAAATCACAGAGCAGCGAGAGAATGAAACCTCGCTGTTAACTCCACAAAGAGGCAGATGGAGGCCACTAAATATTCTTTTCTTGTCGGTAAAACTGGTCAGCTGACTGTTGAACTAACTCGGAGATTATTTAAATATGTGATATTTTGAGAAGCATAATGCTTTAGAATATTATTCAAGTAATAGAGTAACCTAGAGATATTGTTCTTCATTGTTAAATTCTGCTCCCGAAGGTGACAGAATTGAAAACCTAAATGCATGTTTATTAAAAGTTCACAGTAATTATGTTTTATCCCATAACAAATGATAAATGTTGATATTAAATCGATAAATCCAATTTCAATTATGTCGCTTATATGACATAATATTATCTCCCATTATATCTTTATCGTTGCTAAATGTGTAATATATTTTTGTTTATTCTACATATGATGTGCCGGATGATTACATGGACACATGATAACTGTACATTTACGGCAGGGCAGTGGAGAGAACGTTTTCCTGCCCACTAGGCGCTCATGTCTTTGAATCTCCTATAGTCATTTTTGTTTTCAACAATTTGAACGAACTGCCGGGTCAACCGAGATTAAAATATGTACCAGGATATGTTTTGGGAAGTAAAAGTGGCTGGCAAAATGTAGAGCACATCACGTATCATTTGCCGATTCTGCTTCTTCTTCTTTTTCTTCTTTTTTCAGCAAAAAAAATTGTCACTTTATGGGTCAACTTCCAAAGTTACATACTCTTGTTTACATTGCCAGTACATCTCGTGTTAAACCAACATCACACTTCAAACACAGTCATCACGGTTTTCAATACCTAAACAAAACCATACATACATCAAATGAAACTGTCTCACTTCCTCGCCACTCACGCCTCGACAATAGCAAATGTGGGCTAAAAGTCACCATTCACACACGGTTGTTCACAGGTAAATTCCAGTATACAAGTGCAGAAAATTCTGGCCATGCTAATTCAGATTTCAAATGCACTTGCCAGAATAACTTTACAGAGTTCCAGGGCTTCAGCAGCAAAGGGGAAAGTAACCACTATGCTACATCATGAAAGCAACAATGGCCAGACTGCGAGAGCAGCAAATTAAAAGAGGGGTGGCCAAACAAGAACACTACGCAGGAAGCCAAAGAAGATTGATAAACCAACACAGAACTGGCGTCGTTAGCCGCTACACGTTGCGGGATTTGCTGAGGAGGGGATCCGAGCACTTATGGACTGAATGGTTCGATGTGCAATGAGGATGATCTGTCGACTAACTAACTAACTAACTAACTAAGACTTTCAAAGAGGATACCTGCACCGTGGATGTGGCCACTGGAGAAGCCAGGTTTCTTAAGATGCTCCGACCAAATATAAATAGATAAGAACACATAAAGCAATGACTGGGATTCTTGAGGAAGAGCTAATCACACATAACAGGCTATTGTGTCTGACAGAATTATGGCCTCAGTATTGTCTCATGGGCGAAGGATAAGTCTTGGCATTAGACACTTGGTGGTAATGTTTGTGCCTGGCAAACTAACATTCTGACTCACTTCAACAAACACAGCTTTATAAACTATATACACAATTATACTAAAAGTTTGTTGCATATCCTTTTCATGGCATCATAGTCAACCCCAGCATGTTTGGCTGTTTGTGATTTTGTTGCAAGTTTCAGCAGTTTGCCAAAGCTTTCTGACCGATAGGCATTCATACCTTTGTATGGGAACCAACGCAAAGCGGTCTGCTTCAAAATTGCCCGCAGCTGTGTTTCGAGTGCAGTATGAGTAGAATTAGCCTCAACGTAGAGCAACAACCATTGAAGTGCATTCTTCTTCTACCACAAGACTATTTGTGCAGCCTGATACGGGGGGGGGGGGGGGGGGGGAATGGCACGTCGTAATAGCAAAAGGAAACAAGCAGCTTCCAAGATGCATAGTGAGAAAACCGACCAGACTATCAAGAAGAAGCTGTAATAAAGTATCTGAACCTACAGTCAATGAAACTACCAATAAGAAGAGCGACGACTACGCACAGACGAACACAAAAACTTGTGAGAGGAAGGAGGACCAAGACACCAGAATCAGAAACACTGATTCAAGCACAGTCAGATGGGTGGTCAAGCGGCTAAAAATGGAGCTTACTGATGAACAAATACAGAAGCAGCTGCAGGAAGAAAATTTTAACGTCAACATTTTGAAGGCAGAGCGGATTCTTACCTACTCAGAATTGATTGAGATGCTCCACACCAGTGACTGGGCGAACCCGGGCCGGGTCAGGCAGACAGACAGACAGACAGACAGACAGACAGACAGACAGACAGATAGACAGACAGATAGATAGATAGATAGATAGATAGATAGATATATAGATAGATAGATAGATAGATAGATAGATAGATAGACAAACAGACAGGGAGGGAGGGAGGGATAGACGGAGGGAGAGACAGAGGGATGGGTCTATTAGACAGACAGACAGAGATAGATAGATAGACAAACAGACAGACAGACAGACACAGACAGACAGACAGACAGACAGACAGACAGACAGACAGACAGACAGACAGACAGACAGACAGACAGACAGACAGACAGACAGACAGACAGACAGACAGATAGTCGGTAACGTGAACGAGAACTTATATGACTACTTATATGAATTAAATGAGATGCTCCCCACCAGGGACTGGGCGAAGCCGGGCCGGGTCAGCTAGTTTGCTATAAACAAAGGAAAGATGTATGGACGAAAAACAGGTAGCCGAGTGAGAAAGCACATTATAGACCAAATTACCATGAGTACAGACACACTATGTTAGTTTAGATAACAATTTAATGTACTTTAATAACAAAAATTCCTTAAAACTAACACTCCATTACAAAAACAGATCAAATGAGTAGCTTCATTTATCAGAAGATGTGACATATTTACCAACCATCATTTTCAGTGCGTCAACAATTTCGCACCAAGAACCAGAGAACTCACCCACTTGAACGCACCATTATGAATCTAACACAAGTTGACACTTTAGATAGATGGATGTCATCTAATAATAGAAAACTACAGCGTCTGCAACTAACAAAACGAGTGGTGGTAAGAGATCACGTGATTTAAATTTAACCCAAGTGAGCGTCTCTTTTCTCAAAACCCGCGTACTCTTACTTCTTCGGCCTGACGACCGGTCAGCTAGTTTGTGAGACCTGTCCTTTCTGAGTGCAAAGACTGCAGTTTGATTCAAGAACTGAGTGATGTCCATGATGGAAATCCAAACCAGACAAGAGGGAGGCAGATGAAAGAAGATGTCCCAAAACATGAGATGTAAGAGACCTCAGGCCCTGACCAGAAAATGAGAAGCCTTCAGAGTAGCTTTGGCAAGTACTGAAGGGGATCCAGCAGTTGATGGACCCAGGCTTCACTCACTCCAATCACTCATAGGTGACATTTCCTCTGTTTACACCCAAACACCACCCAGAGGACTGATAACAACACACACCTACCTTTTTATAGAGTGTAAAATTTAGTAGAAAACTTTAGACTCAAATTAAGATGCTTTGCTATAGGACATTGTAATCAATTTGATTATTATGTTTATTGATGGACTGATTTTTTACCATGATTTGCATTGCCACATGTGTAACTATCACCATGACTGATGTACCTAAATGTGTCATGATCAATCAATAGGCCAAAAGAGAATCAGGCCAGTCAATAAATTTATACAATGTATTGAAGTTCCTAATTTCATTACAGTCCATCCTGTCTGTTGACATCTCTGTCTTATTTGTGTTGACAAGTCATCAATGTGATTCATTGTTTGGTGAAATAATTAATTATCTAACAAACTAGCTCAAAAATGAATTCAATAACCCAAGAGTAAATTAAGACTCTGAATCTTTAAACTGTTCACGACCCATGTTTCCTTGCACCTGGTTCACCCTGAGGAAATCTTGTTTAGATATTTTCACAGATTGAATGGGGGTTCGAGAGCTATTATATTTCAGGTAAAAAGGGGCATAGTCGGATCTATTTGTTCATTTGTTTTTTTCCCAGAAAAAGAGGACCATTTACTCCTAGACAAAAGTAAACAAAAATGAGCCTGTAAAAGATCAAGAGTCGTATTCTTCGTTTATTTACATACTAGCTGACCCGGCCCGGCTTCGCCAAGTTCCTGGTGGGGAGCATCTCATTTAATTCATATAAGTAGTCATATAAGCTCTCGTTCCCGTTACCGACTATCTGTCTGTCTGTCTGTCTGTCTGTCTGTCTGTCTGTCTGTCTGTCTGTCTGTCTGTCTGTCTGTCTGTCTGTCTGTCTGTCTGTCTGTCTGTCTGTCTGTCTGTCTGTCTGACCCGGCCCGGCATCCCCCAGCTCCTGGTGTGGAGCATCTCATTTAATTCATATAAATAGTCATATAAGCTCCCGTTACCGTTCCCGACTATCTATCTGTCTGTCTGTCTATCTGTCTGTCTGTCTAATCCGACCCGGCTTCGCCCAGGCCCTAATGGGGAGCATCTCATTTAATTCATATAAGTAGTCATATAAGTTCCCGTTCCCGACTGTCTGTCTGTCTGTCTGTCTGTCTGTCTGTCTGTCTGTCTGTCTGTCTGTTTGTCTGTCTGTCTGTCTGTCTGTCTGTCCCTCCATCTCTGTCTGTCTGTCTGTCTGTCTGCCTGTCTGTCTAATCATTTATTGGTTGCTGTTAGAACAACCTTAGATAAACGAAGACCAACTTACAAAAAGCATTAGAAAGAGCACTTGAAAGATCTTTACATCTTCCCCCAACAATTAACTTGGGTAAATGGAGCGGCGGCAGCAGCAGCAGAAGAAGAAAAAGGAGGAGTAGGAGCTGGGAGGAGGAAGAGGGAGGTGCAGGAGGAAGGAGGTAGAGATAGGTGGAGAGAGAAGTAGGAGGGAAGAGGAGGGAGGAGGAGGAGTAGGGAGGAATAGGAGGGAGGAGGAGGGATTAGGAGGAGGAGAGAGGAGGGAGGAGGAGGAGGTAGGAGGAGGGAGGAGGAGAGAGGAGGAAGGAGGAGGGAGGAAGAGGAGGGAGGAGGAGGAGGGAGGAGGAGGGGGAGGAGGAGTAGGGAGGAGGAGGAAGAGGGAGGAGTGGGGAGGAGGGAGGAGGAAGAGGGAGGATGAAGAGGGAGGAGGAAGGAGAAGTAGGAGGAGAAGGAGGGAGGAGAAGAACGCAGGAGGAGGAGGGGAGGAGGAGGAGGAGGGAGGAGTAGAGGGAGGAGTAGGGAGATGAAGGAGGAGGGAGGAGGAAGAGAGAGAAGGAGGAGGGAGGAGGCGGAGGGAGGAGGAAGAGGGAGAAGGAGGAGGGAGAAGGAGGAGGGAGGGAGAGGAGGAGGAGGGAGGATGAGGAGAGAGGAGGAGGAAGAGGGAGGAGGAGGAGGGATGTGGAGAGAGGAGGAGGTAGAGGAGGAGGGGAGGAGGTAGAGGGAGGAGGAGGAGGGAGGAGGTGAGAGGATGAGGAGGAGGAGGGAGGAGGAGAAGGAGGAGGAATGAGGGGGAGGACGCAGGAGGAGGAGGGAGGAGGAGGAGGGAGTAGGAGGAGAGAGAAGGAGAGAGGAGGAGAAGGGAGGAGGAAGGAAGAGGAGTGATTAGGAGGAGGTAGGAGGAGGAAGAGGGAGGAGGAGGGTGGAGGAGGAAGAAGGAGGAGGAGGAAGGAGGAGGAAGAGGGAGGAGGAGGGAGGAGGAGAAAGAGGAAGGAGGAGGAATAAAAAGGGAGAGGGAGGAGGGGAGGGGAAGAGGAAGAGGGTAGGAGGAGGAGGAGGAGAAGGGGAGAGGAGGAGGTGGTGGATTATAACGCTGACCCGGCCCGGCTTCTCCCAGACCCTGATGGGGAGCATCTCATTTAATTCATATAAGTAGTCATATATGCTCCCGTTCCCTTCCCCGACTATCTATCTCTCTGTCTGTCTGTCTATCTGTCTGTCTGTCTGTCTGTCTGACCCGGCCCGGCTTCGCAAAGACCCTGAAGGGGAGCATCTCATTTAATTCATATAAGTAGTCATATAAGTTCCCGTTCCCGACTGTCTGTCTGTCTGTCTGTCTCTCTGTCTGTCTGTCTGTCTGTCTGTCTGACCCGGCCCGGCTCATACTCGGCCCCTGCTCCCATTCCCGTTTCCAAATAAGACGACCCGGCCCGGCTTCGTCCAGTCACTGGTGGGGAGCATATCATTTAATTCATATTTGGCGGAGGGAGTAGGCGGAGGGAGGAATAGGAGGGAGGAGGAGGGATTAGGAGGAGGGAGTAGATAGGGGAGGGAGGAGGAGGAGCGAGGAGGAGGTGGGAGGAGGAAGAGGGAGGAGGAGGGAGGAGGAGGGAAGCGGAGGTGGGAGGAGGAGGAGGGAGGAGGAGGGGGTGGAGGAGGAAGAGGGAGGAGGAGGGAGAAGGAGGGAGGAGAGAAGGGAGGAGGAGGAAGAAGGAGGGAGGAGGAGATGGGAGGAGGAGGAGATGGGAGTAGGAGGAGGAGGGATGAGGAGGAGGAGGAGGAGGGAGGAGGAACGATGAGGCGGATGGAGAAGGACTAGGGAGGAGGAGAAGGGAGGAGGAGAAGGGAGGAGGAAGAGGGAGAAGGAGGAGGAAGAAGGAGGAGGAAGAGGGAGGAGGAGGGAGGTGGAGGGAAGAGGCGGAGGGAGAAGGAGGAGGGAGGAGGAGGGTGGATGGGAGGAGGAGCGATGAGGAGAAAGAGGGAGGAGGGGAAGGAGGAGGGAGGAGGAAGTGGTAGGAGGAAGAGGAAGAAGGAGAGGGAGGAGGAGAACGCAGGAGGAGAAGGCGGAGGAGGAGCAGGGAGGAGGAGGTAGAGGGAGGAGGCAGGAGAGGGAGGAGGATGAGAGAGGACGAGGGAGGAAGAGGAGAGAGGAGGAGGGAGAAGGAGGAGGGAGGAGGAGGGGGAGGAGGAGGAGGAAGAGGGAGGAGGGATGTGGAGGGAGTAGGTAGAGGGAGGAGGAGGAAGGAGGAGAGAGGAGGAGGAGGAGGGAGGAGGAGAGGGAGGAAGAGGAAGGAAGAGGGAGGAGGTGGAGGGAGGAGGGGGAGGAGGAGGCAAGAGGAGGATTGAGGAGGAGAGAGGAAGAGATAGGCGGAGAGAGGAGGAGGGAAGAGTAGGGAGGAGGAGGAGTAGGGAGGAATATGAGGGAGGAGGAGGGATTAGGAGGAGGAGAAAGGAGGAGGGAGGAGGAGGAGGTAGGAGGAGGGAGAAGGAGGGAAGAGGAAGGAGGAGGAGGGAGGAGGAGGTGGGAAGGAGGAGTAGGGAGGAGGAAGAGGGAGGAGGAAGAGGGAGGAAGAAGAGGGAGGAGGAAGGAGAAGGAGGGAGGAGAAGGAGGGAGGAGAAGTACGCAGGAGGAGGAGGGAGATGGAGGAGGGAGGAGGAGGAGAGAGGAGGCTGAGGGAGGAGGCGGAGGAAGAAGGAGGAGGGAGAAGGAGGAGGGGGAGGAGGAGGAGGGAGGATGAGGAGGGCGGAGGAGGAGGGATGTGGAGGGAGGAGGAGGGAGGAGGTAGAGGGAGGAGGAGAGAGGATGTGGAGAGAGGATGAGAAGGGAGGATGAGAGATGAGGAGGAGGGAGGAGGAGAGAGAGGAGGAGGGAGGAGGTAGGAGGAGGAGAGGGAGGAGGAAGGAGAAGGAGGAGGGAGGAGAAGAAGAGGGGGCGGATGTAGGAGGAGGAAGGAGGAGGAGGAGAGAGGAGGGAAGGGAGGTGGAAGGAAGATTAGTGATTAGGAGGAGGGCGAGGAGGTAGGAGGAGGAAGAGGGAGGAGGAGGAGGAAGGAGGAGGAGGAAGGAGGAGGAGGAGGAAGGAGGAGGAAGAGGGAGGAGTAGTAGAAAGATGAGGAGGAGAGGGAGGTGGGTGAGGGGAAGAGGAGGAGGGGAGAGGGGAAGAGGAGGAGGGGAGAGGAGTAGGAAGAGGATTATAACGCATATGCCTGTAGATAACTGCAGTGAAAAGGTGGGTCTGTCTATCTATCTGACCCGGCGTGGCTTTGCCCAGCTCCTGGCAGGGAGGGTCTCATTAAATTCATACAACAACAACAAAAGTTACTTAAAAGAATGTCCTTCCACACATTATCCATTATTTTTAATGAGAACTGTTTTTAATCACCGACATGACTGTAGGTAACTCTTTAAGCATAAAAAGATGAGTTACAAAGTTATGCATTGTGCATTATTTTTATGAAATCTTTGAAAATGCCTTAAAGATTATACCATTATTTATTACAACTCATATGCCGGTATATAACTATAGAAAAGGAGTTTATAAATCTTTGAAACGATGCAACAAAATGACTATAAGCTATACAGAAAAGTTATTAAAAGTTATGCCCCTTGAAATAACTTTTATAGAGTTAAGTCCCTTCGCAATATAGAAATTATAATAAAAAATCAAATATTAAATAATATTAAGTAAGCACCGATTTCACACTAACAAAATATCACAGTTCGCAGCGTGGGAATGATAGGAAGACGTGTCGAAAATTTTATCTCAATCGGATGGACTGTTCGCGAACGCATAAAGGACATACATACATACAGAGATTGCCTTTTATATATAAGATTAGAAGTGGATGGGGCCCAGTTTCCTTTAACAGAAATGGGTCATGCACATCAGTGATTACCATTCCCTTCAGAATATACGACAGATTTTTTTTTTTTTAACTTTGTATAAATTTATTGACTGGCCTGATTCTCTTTTGGCCTATTGATTGATCATGACACATTTAGGTACATCAGTCATGGTGGTAGTTACACATGTGGCAATGCAAATCATGGTCAAAAATCAGTCCATCAATAAACATAATAATCAAATTGATTACAATGTCCTATAGCAAAGCATCTTAATTTGAGTCTAAAGTTTTCTACTAAATTTTACACTCTATAAAAAGGTAGGTGTGTGTTATTATCAGTCTTCTGGGTGGTGTTTGGGTGTAAACAGAGGAAATGTCACCTATGAGTGGTTGGAGTGAGTGAAGCCTGGGTCCATCAACTGCTGGATCCCCTTCAGTACTTGCCAAAGCTATTCTAAAGGCTTCTCATTTTCTGGTCAGGGCCTGAGGTCTCTTCCATTTCATGTTTTGGGACATCTTCTTTCATCTGCCTCCCTCTTGTCTGGTTTGGATTTCCACCATGGACATCACTCAGTTCTTGAATCAAACTGCAGTCTTTGCACTCAGAAAGGACAGGTCTCACAAACTAGCTGACCGGTCGTCAGGCTGAAGAAGTAAGAGTGTGCGGGTTTTGAGAAAAGAGACGCTCACTTGGGTTAAATTTAAATCACGTGATCTCTTACCACCACTCGTTTTGTTAGTTGCAGACGCTGTAGTTTTCTATTATAGATGACATCCATCTATCTAAAGTGTCAACTTGTGTTAGATTCATAATGGTGCGTTCAAGTGGGTGAGTTCTCTGGTTCATGGTGCGAAATTGTTGACCACTGAAAATGATGGTTGGTAAATATGTCATAGAAGAGTATCTTATGATAGCATAAAAATATGATGAAAACAGGTTTTTAATCAAGTCCAAGACAATTTGTGATTTCTCATGAAATTTAAACTTAATTTAATAGAAAAGATGGCTTCTATGCACGCTTTTAAAAAAAATAGTGGACATGGTAAAAATGTATAAAGTGTTAACATATTTGTAAATGTTCCAAATATTGAAAGAAAAGACCAAAACAAAACAAAATTCACCACAGGACGTGAATTGGCACAGGAGCACTGTTTGTCTTCATAAGAAGGCAGCAGGTAAACAGCTATCTAATCTTCTTCCGTCGTTCTCGTGAAATATGTCTATAACTACAATGTTGCCTGCTTATGAATTTAACGATCTTTTTTAGTTCATTCAGCGGTCCATAGAGTTTATCATCCACTGTTGTCTCTCTAGGCCAAAAGGTGTGCCTAGATATGTTGTAATTTGGGATGTCTTGAAGTATATGCTCTGCCGTCTGCGACGTCAGTCCACATGTGCACATGGCTGATTCACCAATCTTGAATGTTGTATACATATGGTTGCGTAATCTATTATGTCCTGTTCTGAGGCGCAGAATAATGACTTGTTCTAGTCTGTTCATAACGTGGTAGTCGTCTTGAACAGGCTGTGGTGGCTTTCTGACTGATTTAATCATTCTTTCCTTTTTTGTGGTATGTAATGGGCACATCAGGCTGTTCTTCTTTAGCTCCTTCCTTAGCCAATCGATCTGCTCTGTCGTTTCCGGGTATTCCATAGTGGGATGGTATCCACTGCATGGTGACCTTATGCTGACTGCTAACTTCAGAAAGTAGTGTCCTTAGCACTGGCAATTTCCCAGACAGGAGCGCCAAGAGTACTGATTTTGCATCTGTCAATAGCATCACAGGTTGAGTACCATGGCTGGTATTAAGTAATGTCGCTGTTGCTATCATGATTACCTCACATTCAGCATCATAGTTATGACAGTACTTTCCTGTTGGAACTCTGGCCGTGTTCCTAGTATTATTTGGGTATTATATGTACACTCCCGTTCCTCCATTTCGAATAGCATTTTGTGCTGACCCATCTGTGTAGATTCGGATCCAGAGGTCATGTGGATATTCTTTATCAAGCAAGCTGAGAGTGGCTGTTCTGCGCTGTACACTGTTCTGGTCTTAATTGTCAAATACTCCTTGCATACATTTACAATTCTGGTTGTGTGTGTAATAATGTGGTGCTGTTTTGTCTATTTCCCTAAGCCGGTGTATTCTATTTGCAATGTAGTATAATAATGCTAGTGAGTGTTAGTCTGGATGATTGACGATTGTCGCGTGTGTAAAGAATGAATGACTTTTTCCGGTAGGTATGTGACGTAACTTCATATCGTTTCAGCAAAGCCGTGTTCAACTCGTTATAATTATTCTCGTGTCCTGGCGGCAGGCGAGAATAAGCCTCGTAACCGGTCCCGCGTAATCCCTGGGATAGATTGAGATTCCATTTGTCACGCTCCAGACCCATAGCAACTGACATAGCCTCGAAGCAATGAAGGTACTGTTCAATATTCTCTTTGTCCTCCTCATAGATCGCTAGAGGGAACTTCATAGCATGGTAGCTATGTCCACCTACTGGTGTTGAGCCAGGGAGAGAGGAAACTCCCACTGCTCCCTCAGTTTCCCCACTAGATTGCCTCTTAAGCTCGAGTTCCCGCATCCGGTACTCATGCTCCCTTTTCTGAGCTTCTTGCTCAGCTTCAAAATTCTTAGCTGCTTGCTCAGCTTCCAATTTCCTAGCTGCTTGCTCAGCTTCAAATTTCTTAGCTGCTTGCTCAGCTTCAAATTTCTTCGCAACTTGCTCTGCTTCCAATTTCCTAGCTTCTTGTTCCAACTCCATCCTTCTCAATTCCAACTCCGCCTTTCGATCTTCCCTTTCTGCTTGACGATACTCTCTCTCTCTCTCTCTCTCTCCACCTCCTGTATGTAATCTGTTAGAGCAGAACCCGACAATCCCATTTCTTCCCCCTTTGCCCTAAGTTCTGCCGTGGTCAGTTTAGGAGTGGCCATTTTACAGAGAGGTAACTCAGCAGATAGAGTATAGATTATCTCTAAACAAATATATAGCTAATTACAAAATACTATTAATCTATATATATATATATATATATATATATATATATATATATATATATATATATATATATATATATATATATAATACACAACACAACCCAACACTATCACTCAGTGACTAGAGTAGAATCAGGATAACAGACCTATGCAGACGTGTGAGGTGTGAACAGGTAAGATAAGTCCTAACACCTATCCACATTCACTCTAGCTGGATTCTCACTAATAGGATATCCCCATCCTCTAACTAAAGATCCCGTGTTAAAGGACCCCGTTGTATAAAGATCCCGTTGCACAAAAGATCCCGTTTACGAGCCTCCAATAAATGTCGCGTGTGTAAAGAATGAATGTCGTATTAGTTACTTGTTCTTCTTTACCACTTTAGTGTCGTCCCTGGAGTGAAGGGAATCAACACCCACATTATTTTTTTTATCCAATATCTCTATCCTGGAGATATCCAGCAGACTCCGTCCACACACTCCTTCAATCTGAAGACACCTTCCACTCACTCTTACTCACCCCTGGATTATGCCCCCTCTCATTCTTCCCCAACATAACATACTTGACAACTCTAGCTTCAACAAATAAAAAAACAAGAAATTTATTAAAGCAAAGAGTATATGTAGGAGAAGTGTGTATGTGTGTATAAGGTGTAGAATGTGTGTCGAATATTCTAATGGTAGACCAGTGATTTAGAAGCAAAGTCTGTAACATTATAGTGCTTAGCACACAACAGCACCATTTATTCCTCACAGTGAACCTCACCCAGAAGATGACAACTTTCTCCAATCACTCGAACAAACAGGATGCTGGTCATCCGATAGACACTGTTGATCTTGGTCTTCACTCTACCACACGGTGAAGATACTCTGTTTCATAATGTTTGTTGAACTGATAATCTTCCCATTAACTGAAATGTCGCTTGGGGAAAATCTAATGTTCATAAGTCTCTGATTATAACATTTTCCCCTCATTTAGAACACAACCTATTAATGTTTGGTAGGTAGATGTGTGTGTGTATATATATATATATATATATATATATATATATATATATATATATATATATATATATATATATATATATATATATATATCCTTAGTATGCGAGTTATTAATCTTCGGTGATGTTGCTTATCACTCATTAAACACAACACTTATGTTCCTTAAATCCTGCTAAGCAGAAGCCAGGTTTCTGTGGAACAACTAGGTTCTGAGCCCCGTGTAAAACCCTCTCAGCAACCTCTGTCTTCTTTCCATGAGCCATCATTGTATAAAACTTTGAACTGCTTCTTCGTAATAAATCATCTCACACTCACGTGGAACACTCAAGGAGAACTGTAAATGGAACCTGTAGAGTAGATAACATCATGCTGAGGGCATCTCAATCCTGACCGTAATTAGGTGATTGTAGGCCAATAGCAGCACTCATATCTATAACAGAGATCCGATCTCTGCCATACGGCCAAATCGCGCATCACAATGGTCTTATACATGGCAACACCAGGAAAGAATAAAGGAACGGGTAGAAACCCAGCAGATGCCCTACTGGAAGATCCTACCATTTCACATTCCCCTCCTCCCTCTCAACCATCCTTAATCTCTCTAATTATTATTCCACCACATTGTCCTCAACTCCCCGAGTAAAATTATATATCACTCAAGCTAGTTGAAGCCACACAATAGGATACCAGTGCTGATGCTCCTATGATACTTTCTAGCACCGCACTAATAGAACATTCTATCACTAATCATAAAACATTATATCACTGCACCTATAATACATTAGATCACCGCACAGTACTGTACTCTATTCCTAATCATACTCTTAAATTAGATATTATTAATAGCCTACCATATGTCTATTTTGGTTGCCACTAGAGAAACTATGCAATCAGATTGGATCTATGTCCGCGGAAAACTATCACCACTTAGACATTATAGTTTCACTCATGTAACGCAACTCAGAATAATACCCCGATCCTAACACTTCATAATGTTTTTCTCGACTCCCTCCACTTGATTACCACACTGGGGTTTATATGGGTGCTTGAGTGACGTCACCAAAAAGTCCAGACGCCAATCAGTCCAGAATCTGGCTTTGTCCCCCTGTTTCTAGACTAACCAGAGTCAATTCGCTGTCAAGTTCACTTTCATCTGGGAAATTCTTTGTCTCATACAACAAAGATCCTGGCTGTTTGTGAGCCAGAGACCTTTCCCCCCATATGACAGAATCCTTCCGACCTCTGGCAGACATTATGTCCATCACTTTCAACGGCCGATTCCCACCCTGCAGACAGATGACGCCAGTGCACGTCTCTCGAACAACAACCTGTCAACAAACTGTCGACCATGTGTAGACATCGGGACGTGACTCACTTTGATCTAATACAAAAAAGCCGACCAGGTGCAGACAGTTCCAACGACGTATTTTCTCAGTCTGTTTAACAACACAGGGTCTATTTTGTTTGCAGACCAATGTCGGGCTTGGTTGTCATCGATCGAACTAACAAGTTTATTTAACTCGCGACAACGATGTATCCTACATAGTTGATTCTTAATGCTTGTATGTTTGTGTGTAAGCCTTGTAGTGTTAGTCCTCCTTGTTTCTTAGCTTATATTAGTGTTTTGTGTTGTATACTGTGAATGGTGTTGCTGAAGATGAAATGTATGATGTGCTTGTTTATGTCTGTGATTATATGTCTCGGGAGATCTAACACTGTATCTTAAAATATTATCTTAGGAATGATGAAGTTGTTTACATCTGTGCCTCTGTCACACATTGTCGATGTTTTGTATTTGTATGTATGTAGTATGTCTATAATTTGTTTTGTCAGTGATTGCCATGTTTCTGTGTGTGTTTTTCTTGGATCGCATGGAAATGTGATCCCATATATTTTCATATTGTCTGTGACTGTTATATCTTGGAGGAGAGCCGGGAAGGGGGGGGGGGGGGGGGGGAGGCGGGCGCTTTATTCTTTCACTTTCCAAGACGAATTATTTTAGATTTGTGTATGTTTATTTTGGCCCCACTTCCCTCACTAAACTGTCTGAATGTGTGGAGTATATTCATTATGGATGTGTTGGTTGTAGGGAAGAAAGCGGTGCCATCTGCATAAGCAATTAATGTCCGCTGCCCTAACCGTTACGAAATAGCCAATCTCACGCCAACAATCTTTAGTTGTGTTTTGCTAAAATCATAGCAATGGGGCTGACGATGATGATAAGCTGATGATGACTATGATGATGAAGATGATATTTATACGGGGCGGTGTAATGCGTCTAACTAGTGTGGAAAGCATAATCATCATGCAGTATGCCCTTTAGGAAGGTCCCTCTCTCCACGACCCACCGAAACCATACACGAAAGCCTGCAACTGAAAGTATACAACACTGTGGAATTAAATATTGATATGGTAGAGGCTCAATAAATAAAGCATTCTTCTAGAAGTGAATCAAGAATGGTGGGTAGAGTCGAGGACAGAAAGTGGGGTATCACTGGCTGATAGACACACTATTTGTGATCGAACACGAATGTTTAACAAGTTGACAAGTTTAACTGATACACTAATAATAAAATAATAATAAAAATAAAAAAAACTATTATAGTTAAGTTAGTTGCATATCCTTTACAGGACGTCGCAGTCAACCACTTCAATTTTGTTTTTGGTTGTTTGTGATTTCTTGGCAAGTTTACGTTAAGTAGTTTGCCATTGCTTTACGAACGACCGGCACTCGTATATAACAGTATGACTGTTATATAGTAAATATAATGAGGCCAGGTTTAGAAATGTACGATGTCTTAGTATATAAGCTTTCTTTAGTTTTGTTTTCCCTTTCTAACTGAGAGAAGCAAAGATGCACTGCACAAAGACGCACAATGTCGTGGTAGCAGAATTAGTGAAATACGTCAGGGTAGCAACCAAAACATTGGAAAAGGCAGTTTTAGGTTTGGACAGCAGGCAGAACACACGTATCTTTAGGTTAGTCATCAGTTTAAGTTGGAGATCATCAAGAATGCATGTATGTTAGGAGAAGTCATTTGTCTATTCATAAGGAATACATCAGGGAACCTGCGTATTTATCTTTGAGAAAATTTAAGAAAGCAAATTAAAAGAAAAAATTAATAATTTAAAAAAAAACGTCTAAATTGTATAAAGTGAACGACAAGGTATTTTTTATTACAGAATGAAAACTTGGCTTGTGATTTTATTAATTACTAATGAAACTAATGATCAAGCACCCTGAATAACAAACATGGATTTTTCCAGAAAGAAAAAATAATGTGTGTTGAATTATTTTCAACTTTCGAGGTGTACAATTCAAATTTGTTGAGGGAAATTCTTACACAACTTGAAGACATCGATATGATGTGGATACTACCACTGTATGAATCACGAAATCATATTTGGAGGTTTCTCTTTACACTCCCTGTTTAGTACTGTCATACATACCATTGTATGAAAATACCAAGGTAAGGCATACTGCTGCCACATCGACCGCAGCTGTGTTTCAAACACGGTAGGCGGGATTACGAATTGCGTCCGTAACCCCATCGCCACAGTGCAGACCTTCGCCTGTCTCTAGATAGTTTAATACTATCTCAGTAAATCATGTCTTATGTTTTCCTAATTTAGTTCCAATTATAAGGCACACGTTTATGTGCCTGTTAAAAATATTAAAGTGATCCTGTTTATATTTGTGATGGAAAATAGATACTAACATCTATATACAATATTTATGAGGAGAGAACATTCCTTAGAATATTATCCAAAGAATAACAAATGACTAAAGTGACATATAGATCTTTTCTACAAAAGATAAGACATGAAAATATATGTATTGCAAATGCAAATGCATGATTCATAAAGTTTCCCAAGTAATTATATTTTATTATATGAACCAGTTATAAATGTTGAAATTAACGCGGTATGTCCATTTCAATTATGTCCCTTATGTGAAATAGTATTATCTCCCATGATATCTTTTTTATTGCTAAATATGTAACACATTTGGTCTAATCTACACATGCTGTGACGGATTAAGACATGGACACATGATAACCGTGGTGCCCACGCTAGATACGGGGCTAGCACGCTTCGCTGCAGACTTGTTTGTCACGTGTTCCAATCCCCTATCGGTCTGTTTTAATAATTTAACAAGATTATTTTTTCAAGTTAACCTAGACTAAAACATGCACCAGGAAGTGTTCTAGGGAGCAAAGGGGCGGAACAATTATAGACCAAATCACTCATCGATTGTCCACTTCTTTTTTTTCTTCGTCTTTCTTTCATCTTCTAATGGATCATATTGTGGAAACAATTAATGACCATTTAACACAGTTAAGACTCATAGAGCAAATGGTGCTGGACACATATGTTGTAGACAAATCGGCACCCGCTGGATGACGTGGTCAGCATTATATATATATTTAATATAATATATTTTAATAGTTTAAAAATTTTTTTTAAAGATTCACTCGGAGCGCCATGTCAGCGTCCGATAATTTACTGTGCTCATGGTTGTTATCATCATCATCAAGTGCCGTGCCGGATGGCGTAAGCGTTCATGGCTCTCCACAGAACTCGGTCTTTGGTGTTCTGGATCAACTCTGCTTTTGATATTTCTCCATTCCACCGTTTCAATCCGTCCAGCATCATTTCTCTTGGTCTGCCTCTGCCTCTCTTCCCCTCGATCTTTCCAGTTGTCACGATGTTCTCCAATGCCTCTCGTCACATCACATGACCAAAGAAAGCTGTTTGTCTCTTTCTTACTGTTATATATAGTGTTCTAGTTTCATTAGCCTCTTTCAGGCAATCGTTGTTAGTTACTCTGGCAGTCCAAGGAATTCGCAACAATCGTCTTAAAAACCACATCCCTGTTGTTTCTAAGTTTTTCCTAATTTGTTCATTTACATTCCAAGATTCGCTACCATACAGCTTAACTGGTTCTATATAGCATTTTAGCACTCTCTTTCTTACATTCATTGATAGCGACTTATTGCATAAGATACTCCACATTTCTGTAATGCGGCTTTTGCCTGCCCTATTCTGCTCTTAATCTCTGTTGTACATCTTCCATCTGATGTTATAAGTGCCCCTAGGTATTTAAAATTATCCACTTGGTTGAGAATTTTCCCTTCTATTTCTATATCACATGTTGGTGTCCCCATTTTCTTTCATATCACCATTGTTACTGCTTTCTTGATATTCAAGGAGAATCCTTTCTGTGCACTCTCTGATACTACAATGTCCAATAATTGTTGTAGGTCTGTTGCATTATCCGCCACCAATACTGTGTCATCTGCATAGCGTATATTGTTTATATTATATCCTCCGATTAGTATTCCTGGCTTCTCTTTGATCTCTCTCATTATTACTTCGCTATATAGGGAGAAGAGATCGGGTGACAAGACACACCCCTGTCGTACTCCTAGGTTTATCTGTTCGTAACTTCCCTCTTTATTTCCCATTTTAATTGTTGCTACTTGGTTACAGTATATATTCTTTATTATTCTTAAATCTTTCCCATCAATGTTGATATCTTTCAACATTTTAATCAGCTCATCATGTTTTATTTTATCAAATGCCTTAGTATAATCTATGAAGCATAAATATATGTCTCTCTGTTTCTCTATTGACCTTTTTACTTTTGGTTGTTATACTCAGATATTATCGAATGCGCCTGTTCAGTTCAACAAAGCTTTCAGCACGAAGTAAATTATTTGAAATGCAAATCTGCACCGAGGTGTAACTTTCTGGAGCTGCCTGCTTCACCTTTAGCTGATCATATGATTTCATTCTGGCGACTATTGCCTTGCGAACAATTTGAACACTTGCGTTCATTCGCTCAGAGATACATTTGTCGTTTTGCCTCGACTTAAAGATGCTAGCATTCATTTTCCGCAATGACCGTAATAAAAAACAAGCAACGTTCCAGACTCACCGACAGTTACCTGACTTGCTTTTATGACTTTGAGCACGGTATATTTGTGCCCAGACATTGATAAACTGGTATATGAACTTAAGTAACTGGTTATGAAGAACAGTTACAATTGTAAATTAATTACATTAATTTAAATATTGAGCACAATCCACTACTGGCAACGCCGATCGCATTCTGGTATGAACCTAAGGCATGTATGAACATGTCAATTCTGTTGACACACAAAGGCGTATCCGGATTCGTAAGGGAGTGGGTGCAAAGAAAGAACTAGCTTAAAATCGACAGGGTCGGCTCCATTGCACCGGGTTTTCATCCCATATGGCTCAGTTTCTTTCCGCAGCGCGGAAAGCGTCGCACAAAGCACGAACTCCGTAGTTCCTGCGACGACCCTAGGGAGTCTCCGAAAAAATGCACTCGTGAAATGAAAGACGCGGCCCAAGGCCGACTTAATGGCAAATCCCACACCGTATTGGCGTCTTCCTCGCTTTTCCTTCCACTCCAGAAAAATGTGTAGCCGGCACCTATTTCACAGATTTGGCCTTCTTCTGCAAGTCGTGTCTCGCTCAAGGCTGCAATGTCGATATTGTACCTGCCCAGCTCTCTCCCAATCAGTGCTGTTCGTCTCTTTGGACCCGACGCGCCACCTCTGTCAAGTAGGGTGCGTACATTCCAAGTTCCGATTGTTAAGGGAATATGGTTTGCTCTTTTAGCTTTACCTGTGTTTTCTTTGTTTGTATGTCGACCGCAGTTTAGGGTACCCACCAACCGCGGCTAGCTGTTTAGGTAGTGATGGAGCAGAAAATATTTCGGGCACATTTTCTAGCCCCTTCCTCATGCTATGGAGGTGAACAGTGTGTTCCTATAGAGGGCTGCTCAGTCGCTCATGGGGCTGCCGAATCCCACTGCTGCTCCGTCAGGTACGCTCGCCATCGCCACAGGGCTTGAAGGTTGATACATG
>JACEFZ010025880.1:0-101581 GCA_014155875.1 Cepaea nemoralis
GGGGGAAAACCTTTAAAAAATAATAATTTTTTATCCCCGGTAAAGGGTACAATTTTAAAGTTAACTTCTCAAATTGCTGTTGGAAACATGTTCAGGTCATCCACTCACTCACTTACCCAGTTACTGACTCACTTACTTACCTACTTACTGACTCACTCACCCACCCACTCTCTCACTTACCCTCTTACTAACCCACTCATCCACGCACTCACTTACTCAGTCACTCACTCACTCACTCGCTCATTCACTCACTCACTCATCCAAACAATCACTCACTCATTCACTCATCCACTCAATCACCCACACACTAACTCATCCACTCAATCACTCACTCGTCACTCACTAACTCGCTCATTCACTCACTCACTTCTTTGTAGAAAAAAAAGAAGATGTTCATGCCTTGTTTTGATGGCCGTGGAAATGTGATTTCTGAGGAAAATGCAAAGAATACCATGGTCAGACAGGAAAAAAACCAATAACATGAAACAGATGAAAACCGTTAACTGGAATTAGACGTAGACTGTCACAATATTTGGACATGTTATGAGAAGAAATAAATTGGAGGACTTGGTCGCAACTGGCAATATCGAGTTAAAATAACAAAGGGAAGAGGCATTGAAGCACCTGGGTGGCTTGGTCACGAGGTTTGGCCGAGACAAGAACACGGAGCTGATCCACACATCTGGTGATCGTATAAAATGGCGAAACATCACCACTCACGCTTTTCAACAGGCACATACTGAATATGATAGTGATACACGTTAGAGGCATCTGCTTGCGAATATAGAGTTTCTTGTTTCGCTTCCTCGTGTCTGTGCGTTTGTGGCTGTGTGTTACATTCTTCTGTGTTGCTTGCTGCCTTTCTTGTCTGGTCAGGTTGGCTCACTTCTAAGACTTGGTCTTGTCAGAGTTCCAGACCTGTCTTGTGGTATTCTTCATCCAGGGATTGTTTCATAGGTAGGTGACCCGAGCTTGACTCTGTACACCTCACTTGTATGGTGGTCTGTTGTTGAAACTTCGTGGCCTGTTTATTGTTTCACATCTTGTGTTTTCCAGTCTCGTTCTTGGTGGAGTGTATTTTCTTCTCCTGGTATCCGTTGCCTCTTGATCACTTTCGTTTTCACTTTCTGTCGCTTTCTCCTCTCCGGTTGCTATGTCTTCTGTTGTGACTTGCATTGTACCACGTCTGTTTGGCCAGCTTCATTCCCAGTCTGTTTCTTGAGAATTTCAGTCTGCGCTCTTGCTTCTTTGACTCCTTTCGTCGGTTCTTCCTCCTCTGTCATAATTTCGGCAATCATAGCCAAATCTCTCTCAATCTTCTTCTGCTAGCCAGTATGCACTAAACGGCTGTTATTTGTCGTCAGTACGATTGGTCATTCCTCTGCGCCATGTATTTCCATTGCTTGTCTTTCAGGTGACTCACCAACTGTGCTTTGTCTGTCTTCGTTAGTCGAGTTGTCACCCCGTACTAGGCTCCTAGCCTCTTTGGATGGTGGGTTCGACTTTATGGCTAGTTCATGGCTTCTTTGCTGTCACGATAGTGGAGACACCCGAAGTATCTAGCCCGGCGGTTACCAAGGTAGTTGCCGGATTTTCTGTTTGCATTGGGCCTCCTGAAGTCGGTGTCGGTCTTGACAAGTGGACAATGGATGGGTGCGGTCCAGAGCAGTCCCTCTCCTTCTCTCTCTCTCTCTCTCTCTCTCTCTCTCTCTCTCTCTCTATATATATATATATATATATATATATATATATATATATATATATATATATATATATATATATATATCTCCCTCTCTCTCTCTCTCGATATATATATATATATATATATATATATATATATGTGTGTGTGTGTGTGTGTGTGTGTGTGTGTGTGTGTGTGTGTGTGTCACATAAACACTGACACATCAAAGTACAACAATGTGTAATACACTTTACAAGGATTCGTATGAATACAATGAATGAATGAATGGAAGTAAGAAATAACTGAGCAGGCAAACTGCGCCACATCGGGGAAGATCGGGATCATGGGGAAACATTTCCTCCAATGCACAGGGAGAGGAGCTCGAGACTGCACTGGAAACCATTGACCTGGTTTGTATCAACAGTGGCTGTGTCACCAGGACAGCAAGCCGTCCAGGCGATGAGGACTGTGCTATTGATCTGGCGCTGGTTTCACCTTCACTCACTACAGTGTGTAGATGGGGTATCCTAGGACATCACGACAGCGACCACCACCCTTGCAGCATATTGGTGGAGAAAGGCAGAACCAGGCAGCAGAAGCTAAAGGTAAAGACTTTCCAGTATGACAGTACAGGGCAAGATTTTGTGAATAAAAAAAGACGTGACAAGCGCAGAAAGCTTCAGGGCAGGAAAAAAAAGCTGGGAGCAGCCACCCTGGTGGAATTTCGAGGTGGTGAAGGCTTGGGTGGATAAGCGTAGGGCTGTAAGGAGATGGCAAAATGCCAAGAAGAACAGAGAAAGAGAGATGCACACAAAAGTAAGCCATTTCAAAAAATGTGCAGAGGTATGTCAAAGAGTAAGCACAGACAAGTCACTGAAATTGTTCTGGTGACTACATAAAAGCATGAGCGGGGTAGTCAACAATAAGAGCATTTCTGACTTCCAATGTGCTGACCTCATCTGGCAGAGGACTGACGAGGACAAGGGCAAAGCCCTCTTTGAACGCTACCTTGAGCAGAGCAACCAGACAGACATGAGAGGCCGAAATCTGGCCAAGGCGGTCACCTCAGACAGGTGCAAGGCCCAGAACACTTCGGATGAAGACACAGTGACCGTGAAAGAAATCAAGGCTGTACTTCGACGATCAAAAAACAGCACTCCAGGGCCTGATGGCATAAGATACGACGACATCAATAGGTGTACCGACAATGAGCTAGAGAAACTAGCAGACATGTACAACAACAGTATAGAGAGTGCTAGCATCAAGGAGGAGTGGTTACACAGCAATCTGATTCCCTAGCCGAAGCCTGACAAAGACCACAAACAAATTCAGGGATATCGAATTATAACCATGCAGAATGCAATAGGCAAGCTGCTGGAGAAGGTAATTGCTAGGAAAATATCAAGCCAGCTACAGAGGCAAGGTGTTTTCCAAAAAGAGAAACCTGGACCAATGCAGCAGTTTTTGCCCATGATGTCTATGAAGGTTTCCACTCAGGCATTGAAACCTTTGCTGCAGCGATTGATCTTGAGGACGCATACAATAGAGTACCATTAGATTTTTTAATGCTTCAGCTTCTTGAACTAAAAGTAAGTCCAATCCTCCTTAGTTGGATCGCTGCAGCCCTCTTCCAACGAAAAGTAGTTTTTAGATGTGGCAGTTGGACTTCGGAACCAACAACAATATATCCTGGTATACCACAGGGATCACCATTATCTCCGGTACTGTTCAACGCCTACACAGTGAGAATCACCAGTGAGCAGATCACTGGACCTGGCAGGACATTGTCATATGCCGATGATGTTTTAGTGTATCGTCAGGGTAAGGATAGAGAGCAGGTTGCTGTGGAACTACAAACCGAACTCAAACGCATAAGTACTTGGTGTCATGAAGCTGGGGCAATGGTCAACCCAACAAAGGCAACCTTGACTTGGTTCTCGTTGAATAATCATATTGTCAACACTCCAACACCAACTGTAATGCTGTGTTCAGAGACGGTGGAAAGAACGCAGGCAATGAATTACCTGGGGATACGGTTTGATCGAAGCCTTGCTTATAATGAGCACATAGACCAGGTGATAACAAAGGCCAGGCGGGGTTTGGCTGCGATGAAGGTGATGGCGGCAGCAAACTGTGAGCAGCGCCATCTATGTCTCCTGTACGAGGGGCTGGTCATGTCTGTTTTGGAGTATGCAATGGCAATCCTGACTCTCAGCCATAAGCAGATAGAAAGGATGGAAAGGATACAGAATGAAGCTATGCGCATTATTATTGGATGTACAAGAGATACAGCATGCAGGGCGATGCGCTACCTTCTTGATTTTCCAACCATTGAAGAGAGAATACAAGTTTGCAGGGCACGCGCCTACCTCAGAGTTAACGGAAACACACAACATCCACTGCATAGTGAAATTATAAAGGTGAAGGGCAGCAGGTTAAAAAGAGGAGGGTCGTGGATGGGTCAAGCCGAAGACAATCTTCAACAGGTGTGTTCACTTGAGGACTTAGAACTGGCGAGGACTGGGTGCAAGTGCCAACAGATTTCTGCACATCCTTTACAGTTTGCATCCAACTAGATAGAAAATGCAGACAAGAAAATCCTGCTGTTGTGGAGGCTGAAGTACAAGCGTTGATTTTCGAGAATTCGCTAGACGGTGACGCGGTCATCTACACAGATGGGTCGGTCGTCCGACATGTGAGAAGCTCGTGGGCTTTTACAGCTCGGGCCGGAGGGAGAATTGTGAAGGAGGACTCTGGTGCTTTTACTGAAACCACAAGTAGCCTGACTATGGAAGTCATGGCAGTAAGTAAAGCAATAACATGGCTCTAGATACAGACATTCACTAGGGCATGTTTTCTTAGCGACTCAATGAACATGATCAAGAGGATAAAGGAGGGGGTCGATCCGAAGAGAATGGTTGCTGCCTCTGGAGCGGTCTCGGCTGACAAAGATTAGTTTCATCTTCGTGCCAGTGCATGCGGGAGTCAAATCAAATCAAATCAACTTTATTAGGGTCACAAATTGGGCGCGCAGGCCCGTCTTACATTCGGCCCTTCCAATCACTCGTCTTTCGTTCATCAAGAGCATTATACGTAAAAGTAGTGATGCCAGCGCGTCCCACACACACACACACACACACACACACACAAACACACACACCACACACACACGCTCTCTCTCTCTTTCATTCACTCTCACTCTCACTCATTCACTCACACACACACACTCTCACTCATTCACTCTCCCGCTCACTCATTCACTCTCCCGTTCACTCATTCACTCTCCCGCTCACTCATTCACTCTCCCGCTCACTCATTCACTCTCCCGCTCACTCATTCACTCTCCCGCTCACTCATTCACTCTCCCGTTCAATCATTCACTCTCCCGCTCACTCATTCACTCTCACTCATTCACTCTCACGCTCACTCATTCAATGTCCCGCTCACTCATTCACTCTGCCGCTCACTCATTCACTCTCACGCTCACTCATTCACTCTCCCGCTCACTGATTCACTCTCACGCTCACTCATTCACTCTCACGCTCACTCATTCCTTCTCACGCTCACTCATTCACTCTCACTCATTCACTCTCACGCTCATTCAATCACTCTCACGCTCACTCATTCACTTTCAAGCTCACTCATTCACTCTCACGCTCACTCATTCACTCTCCTGCTCAATCATTTACTCTCCCGCTCACTCTCACGCTCACTCATTCATTCTCCCGCTCACTCATTCACTCTCCCACTCACTCATTCACTCTCCCGCTCACTCATTCACTCTCACGCTCACTCATTCACTCTCACGCTCACTCATTCACTCTCACTCATTCACTCACACACACAGACTCTCACTCATTCACTCTCCCGCTCACTCATTCACTCTCCCGCTCACTCATTCACCCTCACGCTCACTCATTCACTCTCAATCATTCACTCTCCCGCTCACTCATTCACTCTCAATCATTCACTCTCCCGCTCACTCATTCACTCTCACGCTCACTCATTCACTCTCACGCTCACTCATTTACTCTCACTAATTCACTCTCACGCTCACTCATTCACTCTCACGCTCACTCATTCTGTCTCTTGTCAGAGCCTAACATGGGATAGCTATGCAGCAACATCGTTACGACACCCGGCGGACAAGAATTGTCGGCTGGCAAGATTGTTACCTGACACGCGACCAGCGGTCAGGCTGACGACAGACGCACGCAGGCCACGTGACGCCACTCGAGGCAGTGGGCAGTTTGCGTGCTAGCCTCAGACCGAGCTGGGACCGGAGACTGGAAGGACATGTGTGATGAAGGCAAGGCGTTTGTGTGGATCTCTGTGGTTGAAAGCCGAACGACTGATATCTTGAGCGTCAGACCTGTGAGCTGTATTGTGGTTGTGAGCGTCGTGAGTTATATATTGTAGATTGTTGTAATTATCGTTCTGTATTTAATATGGCAATAAATCCATAGAACGTTGTGTCGTTGTGTCTTACGTCGAATCACGTTGTACTTGTACTGTCTCACGCGTGTTAGCTAACGAGCCAATTATAAGATCCTGACACGTGTGGACGTGGGGGCTCGTCCGGGATTTGAACCCGGGACCTCTCGCACCCAAAGCGAGAATCATACCCTTTCCCTGTGTTATGCATGAAAATACATATATGGCATCGAATTTAATCCAAAATGTTCGACATTTGAACATCAGAAATAAGAACAGTCGATCATTATCCAGAAGTTGTAAACACATCGGAAATAAGAACATTCCATCATAATCCGAAAGTTGTGATACTATAACATCAGACACGAACTTTGAGAACATTTTACTATCCGTTACAAACTAAAACCGGAACAGTTGTGTTCAGACAGTGTAACAGCAACTAAATTTTGCGTTTCGCGTGTACTTCCTGTGTAATTTAAAAAGTATAGCAAAATTAGCAGACGATATACAAATATTCAAAACTTATGACGATTGTAAAATCCTTTTGAATCTATAAAATATAATACACAAATTGGGTACTTATTTATTTTGATTAGTGTAATCTTAGAATCATATCTTGATTAATGTATTCATATTACCGACTTTTTCTCGTTAATATGAAGAAACGTCAAGCAATGACGCTAAGAAATTAAATAATTATTATAATTTATTGAATTTCTTGAATGTCAAAATTACTTCCCTTGCATTTATGAATTACACCAAGGGACATAATTTGAAACATATTCATTAATGTGTATTGTATAAATAGACATTTTGTTGCTCAAATGGCTAACACACCGGGTAGGCGTCCACCAAGCATGACAGAGAGTTGCCAACATTGCAAACCAACATAAGAGCTCCTGACCAAATGAGGTCAGAGTTTGAGTGTTTAATACGACTCATATAAAGTCGTATTTCAGTCTGGCTAGATGGCTGTTGCAAAACAACCATATTATTACGTTTTTTTTCAAATTGCTGCGAGGTAGATGCGAGAAGCTGGTACTACTGATCTGACTGGGTATTATTGCAATTGAGGTAACCAGCCATCAGGGGGATGAAACCTGATTTGTGTTAAAAGTTGAACTTCATTTGTCATTTCAATGCAACTTACATTTTTCGTATATATTTCTATGCCATATATGTATTTTCATGCATAACACAGGGAAAGGGTAGTCTCTGACATGAAGTTAACACTACCCCAGTATATACATACATCATGAATGAAAGATGGCATCTTTCATTGAGGTACCCGGGGAGAATGTCAGAGCCTAACATGGGATAGCTATGCAGCAACATCGTTACGACACCCGGCGGACAAGAATTGTCGGCTGGCAAGATTGTTACCTGACACGCGACCAGCGGTCAGGCTGACGACAGACGCACGCAGGCCACGTGACGCCACTCGAGGCAGTGGGCAGTTTGCGTGCTAGCCTCAGACCGAGCTGGGACCGGAGACTGGAAGGACATGTGTGATGAAGGCAAGGCGTTTGTGTGGATCTCTGTGGTTGAAAGCCGAACGACTGATATCTTGAGCGTCAGACCTGTGAGCTGTATTGTGGTTGTGAGCGTCGTGAGTTATATATTGTAGATTGTTGTAATTATCGTTCTGTATTTAATATGGCAATAAATCCATAGAACGTTGTGTCGTTGTGTCTTACGTCGAATCACGTTGTACTTGTACTGTCTCACGCGTGTTAGCTAACGAGCCAATTATAAGATCCTGACACTCTCATTCACACTCACTCACTCTCTCACTCAAACTACAGTAATGAACATACGTTTAGATTATACATGATAAAATCAAATGGTATTTAACTTATAATATGACAGATGAGAATACACAAACATATGGATTCGCCTGTTACATAGCATGCGTGTTACATGACATGCATCTGCTCAGCTCTCTCTCTCTCTCTCTCTCTCTCTCTCTCTCTCTCTCTCTCTCTCTCTCTCTGTATTCTTTCATATACACACACTCACACGCATGCGCGCGCTCACACACACACACACACACACACACACACACACTAACACATCAACTCTCCCACTGTCTCACTCTCTAACACACAATCCTACATACACACACACACACTCACTCTCTCAATCACACTCTCTCACACATACACGTACACATGAACGCATGCACGCACGCACACACTCCCTCACTCACTCTCACACATACACGTACGAATGCATGCACTGACACATTCCCCCACCATTTCTCGCTCAATCACTCTCTCCACACACACGCATGCACACACGCATTCACTCTCTCCCTCTCTCTGACACACTCTCTCTCTCTCTCTCTCTCTCTCTCTCTCTCTCTCTCTCTCCTCTCTCTCTCTCTCTCTCTCTCTCTCTCCCACACGCACACACATATATAGTGAACAATTATAATGAACAATTATACTGAACAATTATGCCAGTAAATGAATTATGGTGGCATATAGTCGGTATGGATTAAGTATTGAAAGAGTTTTCGGTTAAATGTGTAGGGACTCATTGGATTTTTCAGATCTGGAGGCAGATGATTCCATAAGTGAGCACCAGAATAGGCAAAACATGTTTTGTATAGGTCCAATCTAGGCTTTGAGACATGTAACAAATTTAGGCGCTTGCTGTTCATTGCATTAGATTGAATCAGCGGCAGAAGATACTCTGGGGTATTTTGAGATATAATTTTATTCACTAATTTGGCTTTGTTGAAAAGGAAGCGCTTTTGTAGTGGTAGAAGTCTTAGATGACTGTACAAATTATTACTTTCAACGTGCTTTATGTCAGAAACCAGACGAATAGCGCGGATTTGTAGAGAACATAGTCGTTTTAAATTAGATTTAGGGCAACCATCCCAAACTGTTAATCGAGATGTGATTGGATATAGCATGTATAGAATATTTTTCGTGTGCTTTCGTCCAGGAAGTGCTGAATTTTAGCAAGTTGGTAAACATTTTGTGCTATTTTCTTGGTAAGAGCATGAACATGAGAGCTCCAGTTCAAATGGCTGTCTATTAAAAGCCCTAGTGTTTTATGTTCAGTCACATTAACTATAGGTAACGTGCCCATGCGGAGTTCGAGCGGTGATCCAGTTATGGCTAGTGTCTGTAGTTTTTGTCTGGTCGTTATTAGCATGGATTTGGTTTTGCCGATGTTAATTTGCATGCGGTTTCATTGCTCCATCTAGTAAGATTATCAAGTTCCTTTTGTAAAGAATTCTCTAATTCACTACGATTTTCTTGACTAGTATATATAGTACAGTCGTCAGCAAATAGATCACAAGTTGTATTGATATATAAAGGAAGATCATTAATATAAACTGCAAAAAGCAGCGGACCTAGTATTGAGCCCTGAGGCACACCAATATTAAGCTGTGTGGGTCTTGATAGACAGTTGTTGAAGGACACGACTTGTTGCCTGTCGGATAGAAATGACGTAATTATGTTCACCATGTTGGTGCTTGTCTTCATTTGCTTTAGTTTTCTAATTAAAATATCGTGATCTACAATATCAAAAGCTTTTTAAAGTCTACAAACACCGCTCCACAAATTCTACCGTTGTTGATGTTTAAGTGCCAGTTATCGGTCATTTTTGTTAGAGCACTATGGCAAGAATATTTAGGTCGAAACCCAGATTGACTGTTAATTATTAGATCGTTGTTAATTAAATGGTGTAACGTTATTTTATGAATGTGTTTTTCTAGTGGTTTTGATAGCGACGATAATAAGGAAATAGGTCTATAATTACCCAAACCGCTATTATCGATTGAGCCATTTTTAATTAGCGGAAACACTTTAGCAATTTTAAAAGCAGATGGAAAGTTGTTTTTGGCCAGGCACTGGTTATATATGAACGTTAAGGACTCACTAATGACTGGTGCAGCACAACGAAGAATTCTATTACTGATACCATCTAGGCCGTGTGAGTTTGTTGATTTGAGGTTCAAGAGATATTTATAAACGTCTGCAACAGACATTAAAGGAATCTCATCGGGAATATTTCTGGTGCACTTCTCTCACAGAATGATGCCAGTGAACTTAAATTACACGATGAGTCTGGTATTGAAGACTTTAGATTCTCTATTTCTGATTGAAAGAACCAACTGAATTCATCGCATGTTATAGAATTTGGTATTGCTGATTCTGTAGGGCGTTTCTTATTGGTTAGCAAGTTAATAGCCTTCCATATATTTGTACTGTTTGAATTATCTACAATCAAATTTTTAAAATGATCTTTTTTTATCCTACGAATGTCATATTTAACTTTATTCCTTAGTCTGCGGTAATTGATGAAGTCTTTATTTTTGTGTGCTGTATCTCGCTCTCTCATGATTTCCAGCACTTCTCTAGTGACCCATGGGGATTTATGTTGATTTTTGACTCGAACTTCTTTGATTGGCACGTGTTTATCGAACACATTGTATACTGTCTTCCCGGGAAGGTTAACCCGGTCAACAAATGCCCGCAGAAGTCGGATGTGTCGGCCTAACGGCGCAAGAACGCAGCTCTGCTGTAAACAGGCACAACGCAATCACATCCGGAAAAAAAACTCCGGATGATCGCAGAAGAAGAAGAAGAAGTATACTGTCTTCGTCCAGAAAGCTAATGCATCGTCCGGGTCAGGAAGTTGGTAAACGTGATCAAGGGCTGCTTTTCTTAAGTCTTGCAAAAATAAATCTTAGTTGAATGCTTTAAAATTCCTAAATTTGATACTTACATGTTTATGTTTAAGAGGTTTGAACCCAATTCTTGACCATGTACAACATACCGGGTAGTGGTCACCAACTGTACAAACAGGAACAGAACATTCAACAATATTATCTGGACAAGTAACATATATATGATCAATTATAGTTGAGGATGTGTCAGTAACCCTTGTGGGACGGTTTATTAGTTGTTTGAAATTGTAAGAAAGAATGATATCGTCCCATGTCTGGTTGGATTTAGGAATATCTATGTTAAAGTCACCTAATATCATGACTTCTCTACCTTCTGTAAACACTATATCCATCATTGTAGTGAAACAGTCATACAAATTGTACCCAGCACACGGATTCCTATATAGGTATCCAATGAGAAACGGCTGTTGGCTGGCTGGCTTCACCTCTAACCAAACACATTCTATCTCTACTGACTCGAGATCACTTCTGCGGTAACAGTTGAGAGAATTGGAATGTATACAGCAATACCTGTCTCTAATTTTTGATTTGCGTCTCTTCGAATTACTTTAAACCCCTTAAGAGTGATTTCAGAGTCGGATATTTTGTCGTTGAGACGACTTTCTGTGATTCCAAACACATGGAATTGTTTGCACAGTATAACCGAAAGCTCAGGTAATTTATTGAGCAAATGATAGATGTTGAGATGGCCTATACTTAGGCCATCTTTGTGAAGCCACTGATCGTGATTTGCGAACATTGCACGATGAAAGGATGATGTCGCTTGCGGTAGAAATTTTCAGAGTTTTTGAAACTTTATTTAGTAGTAGTTAAGACTATTAGATGGGGTAGGAAAATGTCTGTGCTGGAGTGACATCATGAAAGCTTGATGCAGGGCTGCAGGATTGTATTGCATTAGCTGTTGAAGTTGGCGGTTCCACTGATAGGAGTGTAGATTACCATCCAACGAGGGACCACTGCTGTGAGAGTTACTGGAAGTGCCTACATTAGAAGCATACATCGGGGCACAGCAACATTGTTTAACGGTGTCCTCTTTGACACAATAGGGAGAGGATGCTTTATGGGCAAGGGAGGAAACAAACCATCATAGTTAGCAACATTGGGATTGGAGCATGGGTTGCTATCCACGGCATTGTATTCCTGGGGTATAGGCAATGGTGGTGCAGGAAGAGAAGGAGCATTTTCTGAACACTTAGATGTCGCTGTCGCCGGGGGTGAAGTTCGGGTTACTCCTGTAACTGGTGCTGGTTGTTGTGCACGTTCGGGATATTTTATGTTCTTCGCTAGTATACTACTTCCTAGCTTGGAACAATGTATTTGATCCCTGTATAGTTTTTTCTTAGGAGCCCCGGACGACGAAGTAAAGTACGGGGTGTTATTAATGAAACTAATGGCATTGTCTTTACAAAATTTAAACAAAGTTAGATTGGCAGCATCGGCAGTCCGACGCTGGAATCCATAACATGGTGGAATGATGGATGAAATGAACATAGATGAGTTAGGAAATTTATTTCGTAACAGTACCTCCAGCGTAGATAGTTGTGAGGTGCTTATGATGTTATTATCCATTATGTCATTGACACCAATATGGACTGTCGCTTTTTTAATTCTCTCATTCACTTGGAATTTTCGCAGTGTAGCGGTAAGCCTATCAATGTCAGCGCCTGGTAGAGGAAAGATTGAAGTTGACTCGCTGTCAGAAGATGACATGCGATCACTATAGATTCCCTTCAGCAGGGAGTCTCCAATGATAACATGAGTTGCACTGTCATCAATTGTAAGGTCACGCTGCTGGCGTGTCCGCTTGGGCTGTTGTTGCCACTGACCACTGCGGTCTTTCTTGTGTTCTTGATTATTATAACTTGCTTGCGTTGGTTGTTGATGCCCAGTAGTGGTAACAATTGAACTTTGTGGTTCCTGGTCTGCTGCTGGAGAGTCTACACTTAAGGCCTGGAACCTGTTGCTGATATGCACATCAATGAGTTAGATGGATGGTGTGCGTTCTACAGGTTTAGAAGTAGTTTTGTTGATTGTAGAAACTGTCTGTATGTCATTATGCGACGAACATTCACTGGTAGCACACGCATCTATAACACCAAGGGTAGTTTCTGTCTGTGCACTTTTATTAGATGACTGTGCACTTCTTAGTTCTAAAGCATGTATTGATGCTTTGAAAGTTTCCTTCTCTTGCCTAAGGAGGCGGATTTCTTCTCGAAGAAGAAGGTTTTCGTTTTTAAGCACAGCAATAATATTAGTGGTGTTGCTGGTAATAAAATCTGTTAACCTCATCTCCAAAGCCTGAATAAGTTCACGACAATCAATATCATTGTGGCTCTGTGGTTCGGCCGAAGAAAGAGTGCTTGAATGTGATGTGCTGGTTTGATTAGATTGAGCTGGTGAATTCTGTTGTATGTCCAGCTGGAATTCAGTGTCTGATTGTTCACTAGACAACACGATTGAGGTTGGCGATGTAGATGATCGATTCATTCGCTGAGCTGGCGTGCTCGTCAAAATTTGTCCCGTCTTGTTCTTGTTTACATTGTGCCGCTTGGACACAGTTGATGATCGCAAGTTGGAGGACATTTTGGCAACATAGGCAGCTCGATAAGGCAAGGAATAAAATAATATTGCAGGCTTTTCTGTAGGTCGTGCGTGACGTTTACTTGCTAGCCATGCATGGTTAATTCTCACGTTGTCGTAGATCGATAATTGGTAAAATTGAAAAATGGGTGATCTTACCGTCACGATTCACAAAGAAATCCTCATTTAACTAAATACACATTCACATAAACTTGACATTTTGTGTTGTATGTAAATCCAGCTTTAAACGAACAAAATGATGGAGTAAATATACGCGCAGGCCTTTCTGTAGAAGGTGCGTGGTGTTTATCACTTGTTAGTCACGCATGGCAAATTCTCACGTTGTCGTGAATCGATAATTGGTAACATTCATAGATAGGTGCTCTTACGGCCACATAAAATAAAGAAACTCTCATTTCATTAATTAAACAGTCACATAGACTTGAACTGTTGAGTAGTGTGTAAATCCAGTTTAGAATGAACACAATGATATACACAGCATCGCCATTGAATTGAGTAAACTTATTAAAATAATCAAAAATCGGGAGCTCGAAGGTGAGGCTACTGTGGAGGGCGGACGCGCCATGGACCAGGCTGACATTCTGAATGCTCTACGAGAAGTAAGACTCTTGCGTGAACCAAGTGATGACTGTGAATCTACAACCATGGCCAGACTGCGAAAACAGCAAATTAAAAGAGGGGTAGCCAAACAAGAACACTACGCAGGAAGCCAAAGAAGATTGATAAACCATACAGAACTGGCATCGTTAGCCGCTACACGCTGCGGGATTTGCTGAGGAGGGGATCCGAGCACTTATGGACTGAATGGTCCGATGTGCAACGAGGATGATCTGTCGACTAACTAACTAACTAACTGCCCCACAAGTAGTTATATATGATGCCTACTCCCCCCAAAATTGTGGTGCCGCGTGGTGCGCACCACGTGGTGCTCGTGGTGCTGGCACCACATGGTGCTGTGTGGTGTCTAGTGGTGGGAGTATGTGGTGCGGTGGTGCTGGGTGTATGTGGTGCCTGTGGAGTGTGTCTTTGGCTTGTTAAGCTCGTTGTTTTTGGCGGGTAAAATTTTTTAAAAAAGAAAAAAGTCTGATCTAATGAGCTGGAGGCTCTTCATGTGTGTGCGCGTGTGTCTGTGGCCAGGGTGGAGTGGAAGGAGCCGGCGTAAATAGTAAGCGCAAAGAAGGTGGTGGTCGGTGGTGTGACGTGTATAGTGACGTCATCGGTCCCTCGTAGTTGTATGTTTGGTCTGTTAGGGTCGAATTTTTGGTGGAAAAGTATGGTCTAAGGGGTAGCGGGGGTATTAGGGATGATGTCTCCGCACCTCCTTGTCGCATCTTTACCATGTTAAGATCGCTGTTTTGGCAGGAAAAGTATGTTTTTTTAATTAAAAATTAAAAATAATTTAATTTTTTTTTAAAATTTTTTAATTTAAAATAATATTTCAATGGAAAATAAAAGATATTGGTTAATAGTGGTTGGGCGGGGCATAAAATCTATTATCAAACGGTGTTAGCTCATTAAATGAAAATCTTAAAAAGAGTAAAGATGGCCGCTAGTTCGTGTTGTAGTGGTATGGCTTAGTGTTATTTGATGTTAAGGGGTGGGTGAGTGAAAGCGTATCTCGATGGGTGCTTCCAAACAATATCAGCATACAGTGTCAGATCGTTAAAGAAACAAGTAAAGATGGCCGTCGGTGTCCTCCGTGGGTGCCGGGTTCGAATCCCGGTAGGGAGGTCTAGCGGGGTAGAAGAAATATTGATAATGTTTTTGTTACTTAGTTGTGATGGCGATATCTGGTGGTAGTAATAGGCTATGTGTAGCAAAGGAGAGGTGGTGTGTTGGTTGAAGCTTAGGTGCTGCCCCAGACGAGGTGACAGGGTCGAATCTCGGTGCTGTGCCACTGGTAAGGGTAATAGGCCCCAGCGTGTGGGGTGTCTAGATGGTCATACGGGTTATGATTAGGGACGGTTTGTCTCTCCGTATCGCTGTGTCCACAAGTCCAATGGGGAAAACAGGCAGCCGATTTCACCTTTGTACCTACGAGTCACAAAATATAACCTAACTTAAAAATCAGAATATGATTCATAACCTCAACAGGTGTTGCCAAAAATCAGTACTCATTTTCATAACGGCTAATCCAGGGGCTTATCGTCGTCGTAATGAAGTAGGTCGTTTATTAATGTTATTGATGTATCCGCCATGGCAAATAGTTCGCAAGATTAATAAAAGTTCATATAATGTCGATAGAGGATTAAGATCTTAACACCTATTGTCAGGCCATCCACAGAAAATCAATACCGCCACGCTAGATTCGTCTCATAATTGCGACCAGTGGCTTATAGATATAACCGTTATTGCAGACGCAGCTGTGTGCAGACTAATCTACCAGGTCACATGGTCTAGGCCATATCGACAAAAACGGGGTATAAATGCTAAGGAATATTCACTGTACAAAACAGTTTCTACCAGCCGATCAGAGCGAGGAAACCAGACAGGACAACCTCTTGATACGAGTCCACAGCAGCAGATATAGTGTATAAAAGACGACCAGCCTATATCATATAGAACTACAGCTCTCTGACAACACCAAAAACAGAGCTCACCATGTGGCAAAGCATTAATGGTAAGTTGGACTTTGATAAATCTTTCACATTTTTGTTATGTTTAATCACATCGACACGTCGGTAACCCAACAATACTAGTATAATACAGGGGATATATAGACTTAGACGTATATAACAGCTGAGGAAACAACAATATAGATTCGTAACAGCTCATATTAGGCTGTGTCAAAACGATGTGAACATAGCGTTACGGTGGTAGCTTAATATACACTAGTAGTATTGGGTAGTCGTATGGGAACTGGTGGGGGTCTACATGCCCATGTTCGCTATGACATTACGGTCTTTTAAAAATGAGGGGGTCATATCCGATCCAGAGCTAATAATGATATTAGGTGTTCCCTGTACAGATGGTATAGTACCTTATTTTTATCTATGTTTTACAGATACGGATGACCAGGAAGTCCTAATTCGGAAACTGTGGGGTCTATTAAGAGCGGAACCACACAGCGATTGCCTGGACTGCGCTATTCGCAATATGCAGCAAGCCCAGCCACTCATGGATTCGCTTATGGAGTCTTGGGTTAAAAGAGATAGTTTTTATGATCTAGTAAAGTGTCGACTGCAGTCTGTACTACAAGAACACTTTACCAAGGAGGACATAATCACGCTAAGTCTCAGTAGACTTGAGGCATGTCTCCACGAATATAACGACGAACACGCAACTCCCGAGCCCTCGCCAACCAACAACGAATGTCCATCGCCACCAACATCACCGACCTCATTAACGTTCAGTCAATCCACACTGGTGGATGGGTGGTAAGCGGGTACATTTAGGTCGTCAATAACGGAACAAAGCTCAATATAAATATACGTCGTTGTAGTGTTCTGTCTTCTCACGGTGTGTTTCATAAGGGTGGATACAGAGTGGTATATCACTCGAATGATCGTTTACTGACACAAACACCCCACATTCATCAGGGCTCTCACTAGTGGTAAATCGATGTCTCCTAGTGTGAAAAGCGTGAATATAAGCGCACAAGCTATCACAGTGTTGTGACCAAGTGCAACTGTTATTATTCGTGAAGAACACAGACTAAGCAAGCGTTATAAGTTCGGTGACATTGGTATCAATTCCACATTTGGTCAACAAGAAAAAAAGATGTCTACGCCACCAACAGACTCTCATCAGGTTGCCCTAAGACCGGTTGTCACTAAAAATTATACACTGAACCAAGAAAGAATAGTTAGGAACAAAAGCAACAGAGATGCAACCAGGTGGGTGTACTCGTTAAACGTACATACTCCGGTCAATGTGGTGCTATAACATTTGACAGTACAAGTCACTATGAGTCGTTTTGAACCCGTATGTTTAGCTATTACAAGAGGCAACGCATTGAAACCAAACAAGACCTGAATGGGATACATGTTGAAGAACTGTTGTCAACACCGTTGGCTAAACTCCATATGCAACACAGGACATATGAAACGTTTTCGCTCAAGGAAAGATTGTCAATATTAATTCTTGGTTAGAAATAGACGTGATCGAACTTGAAGGACGCGATACAGACGAGTAGACACACAAACAACCTGCCCGAGTCAAAGATATGATCGGTCAGTAGATCAGTAAACAACTTGAACATTAAAATATTCTTGGACACTAAAAATTGTTGTGTTTGCTGTTTTCACAGGTGTGGTAAACTGATCAACTAGGTGAAATATAAAGACGCTGCATTCTCGAGGTCAAACAGCTACTAAGTCACTGAAATATACAGACCGTGTACCAAGCTACTGCTATCAACCAACTAGTATCAAGATATAGTATTGGCACCCAGAAGCATTATGCCCACTCCTAAGAAAGAAGGCCACTTGTGTATCACCTGTGGGAAAGTATTTACTGAAAAATACAATCTCACACGTCACGCTAATACAGTTCACAATTCCACAACCCACAAATGTCACAGCTGTTTGCGTTTGTATCAACGAAAAGACAATCTACAACGTCATATAAGAATACAACATCACACACCCTTAGACACCTCTCAAGCAGGGAAAAACACTACTGCTCACATAGTAACAGAGGAAACGGATATCCAACAAAAAGATAGAACCAAATTGACAGCCCTTAGGAATTACTGCAAGGCGCTGTCGATCATGTTACCCAACCAGGTATTCGTATTAGAAAAAAGAGAAGACCAACAACAATGGGTGCTCATGGACACGTATGATATTAGCGACTGACTACTCAGACAAGTGTATACCACTGGGTGATTGAAAATTAAAAGAGAAAACAAATGAAAATCTATGTTTTTGTTATTTGATTTGTATCATTTTTGTAAACATTTGTCCGTTTGTACTTGTGACATTCTTCTGGTGTACTTGGGTCGTTGGCAGATATTTGTGTATTTGTACTTTTGTGGTATTGTACTTGTGTATGTGATTCTGTCTCGTTATACCAATGTGTATTTATTCCTGTCTCTCTGTCCCAATGTGTACTTGTGGTCCACTATGTGCATGTCTCGTTTATTATTGTTTGTGTGCATCAATTGTTCCACAACCAACATTTCACATCCAGACAAAAGTACAGGTTCTATGTACCACTCCAACAGTCAAATAAGAAAAACTGTTAGCCAAACTGACAAAACAGTTGGCCAAAATAAGAAACGCCTCGACCAATATTATAAAAAGTAGGAAAAATTGTAACCAAACTAATTAAAAATGTTGACAAAAATAGGAAATAGCTCGACAAAACTTATGAAAAGTAGGAAAATTGTTCGTCAAATGTGAAAAATATTGAGCAAGTAGGAAATCATGTTAACCAAAGGTGAAAACTATTGACCAAGTAAAGAAACTTCTCGGCCAAACTCATAAAAAGGTAGGAAAATTTGTTAACCAAATGGGAAAAATGGTGGCCAAATACAGAAATATCTCGACCAAACTAATAAACATTAGGAAAATGTGCTAGCCAAAGGTGAAAAATATTGGTCAAGTAAAGAAATATCTCATCCGAATTTATAACAAGTAAGAAAACATGCTAGTAAAATCAAGAAATATGTCGACCGAAGTAATACAATAGGCAAAACGATGGACAAGCTTATAAAGATGTCGACCGTTATAAGAATATGTGTTACCCAAATTAGGAAAAATATTGCCCAAGTTTTGAAATATCTCGACCAAACTTATGAAAAGTAAGAAAATATGTCGACTACAGTAGGAATATTTGTTAGCCAAAGATGAAAAATAGTGGCCAAGTGAAGAAAAAGTTACACAAAACTTATAAAACTTAGGAAAATGTGTTAACCTAATGAGAAAATTATTTCCCAAGTGAAGAAAATTTAAACAAAACGTATGAAACTTAGGAAAATTTGTTAACCAAATGTGAAAAAATATTGTTCCAAGTAAAGACAGGTTTCAACTAATCTTATAAATATATCGCCCAAACTGATAAACATTAGGAAAATGTGTTAACCAAATGGGAAAAATATTGACCAAGTGAAGAAATATCTCAACCATACTTATGAAAAGGAGGAAAATGTGTTAACCTAATGGGGAAAACATTGGTGAAGTGAAGAAATATCTCAGCCATTCTTATAAAAATTAGGAAAATATGTTAACCTAATGAGAAATATATGCCCAAGTGAAGAAAAAATTTACACAAAACTTATAAAACTTAGAAAAATGTGTTAACCTAAGGAGAAAAATATTGAGCAAGTAAAGACAAATTTACACCAAACTTATGAAAAGTAGGAAAATTTGTTAACCTAATGGGAAAAAATATGGGCTAAACTATGAAATATGTTGACCCAAGTAAGAAAATATGTTAGCCAAAGGCGGGAAAATGTTGGCCAAAACATGAAACATCTTAACCAAATTTATAAACATCTCATGTAAACTTTTAAATAAGTAGGAAAAAAAATATTGCTTCTGTAGTTATGTCAAAAGTATCTTGAACTTTTATCTGAACAGACATTTCACAAGACATAATCATCAATGTCAACACTTTCCCTCTTTTACATTACCGAAAGTTTCAACTTACCATTCCAATGTATCTGCTAAAGACGCACTTATACATACTAATCACCCATCTCTTCACACTCTTTGTTCTTTCGTTCTAACACAAAGTGTCTCTGTCTTTCATAGATAACTTCACAACTTTTCCATGTCACATCACCAAGATACTCCAAACCTTCGTTGCACATGAGTTCTAATGAAACAGTCATAACAACATTTATGGCAATGCAATCTGTGGCTCCACCTGGGATAGTTTCAATATCATCTGAGTATTCGTCAGCAAAGAGCTATTACCCATGGCTGACATCTTCAACTTTCTATACCACAATGACTTCTACACTAACCTTCCATTGTTCCATCTTTCAACAATACAAAGGGTGGTGTCGAAGTTTAGCTAACATAACATTTTGTACTTTGTCCACCGCTTTCACACTTTGTCATTTCACAGCTGCAATAGCGGCAAGTCTGCAACCAACCAACAGTATCTGTTATGAAGTCGACCTTTCTTAAAAGCCACGTTTGCCTTATTGAGCCCTTGAATACCCTCTACCACAGCGTCTAACCGACTTTCAACGTTTCATACCAAATAACATTAACATTCTCTTTGATTACAGAACAGCTGATTTTCTGCTGACTAAGCAGATTTTCCAACCACGTGGAGATAAATCATATGCCCCTTAACCTACTAGGCGCTATTCTAGAAAACGAATATGGTCATCGACCATCACCCCTAGGCAGAACTTGAAAAACAACAGAGCTTGGGTTATTGAGACGAATGAGTTGCATTCCTTGGACTACCAGAGTGACATCAAACACAACAAACTCTTTCTTACTAACCCTAACCCTAAGTATACATCATCTAATCCTAACCCTAACCCTAACTATACATCAACTAACCCTAACCCTAACTATACAACAAACTCTTCTTAAGAGACAGATACAAACCAGTGTTAGAAATGAAAAAGTTAAATTTATGTGGTTAAATTTTAATTAAAATTTAAAACTAATAAATCGCAATTTTATTGCGCAAGATGTAAGCTTGATATATGTCCTATACCTAACCTATACCTATACTTACCCTATATCTGTATATTAAGTGAAGCGGGCAATAAAATTGCGATTTATTAGTTTTAAATTTTAATTAAAATTTAACCACATAAATTTAACTTTTTCATTTCTAACACTGGTTTGTATCTGTCTCTTAAGAAAGAGTTTGTTGTATAGTTAGGGTTAGGGTTAGTTGATGTATAGTTAGGGTTAGGGTTAGGATTAGATGATGTATACTTAGGGTTAGGGTTAGTAAGAAAGAGTTTGTTGTGTTTGATGTCACTCTGGTAGTCCAAGGAATGCAACTCATTCGTCTCAATAACCCAAGATCTGTTGTTTTTTCAAGTTCTGCCTAGGGGTGATGGTCGATGGCCATATTCGTTTTCTAGAATAGCGCCTAGTAGGTTAAGGGGCATATGATTTATCTCCACGTGGTTGGAAAATCTGCCTAGTCAGCAGAAAATCAGCTGTTCTGTAATCAAGAGAATGTTAATGTTATTTGGTATGAAACGTTGAAAGTCGGTTAGACGCTGTGGTAGAGGGTATTCAAGGGCTCATAAGGACAGACGTGGCTTTAAGAAAGGTCGACTTCATAACAGATACTGTGGTTGGTTGCAGACTTGTCGCTATTGCAAGCTGTGAAATGACAAAGTGTGAAAGCGGTGGACAAAGTACGAAATGTTATGTTAGCTAAACTTCGAGACCACCCTTTGTATTGTTGAAAGATGGAACAATGGAAGGTTAGTGTAGAAGTCATTGTGGTATAGAAAGTTGAAGATGTCAGCCATGGGTAATAGCTCTTTGCTGACTGAATACTCAGATGATATTGAAACTATCCCAGGTGGAGCCACAGATTGCATTACCATAAATGTTGTTATGACTGTTTCATTAGAACTCATGTGCAACGAAGGTTTGGAGTATCTTGGTGATGTGACATGGAACAGTTGTGAAGTTATCTATGAAAGACAGAGACACTTTGTGTTAGAAAGAAAGAACAAAGAGTGTGAAGAGATGGGTGATTAGTATGTATAAGTGCGTCTTTAGCAGATACGTTGGAATGGTAAGTTGAAACTTTCGGTAATGTAAAAGAGGGAAAGTGTTGACGTTGATGATTATGTCTTGTGAAATGTCTGTTCAGATAAAAGTTCAAGATACTTTTGACATAACTACAGAAGCAATATTTTTTTTTCCTACTTATTTAAAAGTTTACATGAGATGTTTATAAATTTGGTTAAGATGTTTCATGTTTTGGCCAACATTTTCCCGCCTTTGGCTAACATATTTTCTTACTTGGGTCAACATATTTCATAGTTTAGCCCATATTTTTTCCCATTAGGTTAACAAATTTTCCTACTTTTCATAAGTTTGGTGTAAATTTGTCTTTACTTGCTCAATATTTTTCTCCTTAGGTTAACACATTTTTCTAAGTTTTATAAGTTTTGTGTAAATTTTTTCTTCACTTGGGCAATATATTTCTCATTAGGTTAACATATTTTCCTAATTTTTATAAGAATGGCTGAGATATTTCTTCACTTCACCAATGTTTTTCCCATTAGGTTAACACATTTTCCTCCTTTTCATAAGTATGGTTGAGATATTTCTTCACTTGGTCAATATTTTTCCCATTTAGGTTAACACATTTTCCTAATGTTTATAAGTTTGGGCGATATATATTTATAAGATTAGTTGAAACCTGTCTTTACTTGGAACAATATTTTTCACATTTGGTTAACAAAGTTTCCTACTTTTTTATGAGTTTGGCCGAGAAGTTTCTTTACTTGTCAACAGTTTTCACCTTTGGCTAACACATTTTCATACATTTTAAAAAGTTTGGATGCGACTATTTCTTTACTTGGCCACTATTTTTCATCTTTGGCTAACAAATATTCCTACTGTAGTCGACATATTTTCCTACTGTTTGTAAGTTTGGTCGAGATATTTCAAAACTTGGGCAATATTTTTCCTAATTTGGGTAACACATATTCTTATAACGGTCGACATCTTTATAAGTTTGTCCATCGTTTTTCCTATTGTATTACTTCGGTCGACATATTTCTTGATTTTACTAGCATGTTTTCTTACTTGTTATAAATTCGGATGAGATATTTCTTTACTTGGCCAATATTTTTCACCTTTGGCTAGCACATTTTCCTAGTGTTTATTAGTTTGGTCGAGATATTTCTATATTTGGCCACCATTTTTCCCATTTGGCTAACAAATTTTCCTACTTTTTATGAGTTTGGACGAGAAGTTTCTTTACTTGGTCAATAGTTTTCACCTTTGGTTAACATGATTTCCTACTTGCTCAATATTTTTCACATTTGACGAACAATTTTCCTACTTTTCATAAGTTTTGTCGAGCTATTTCCTATTTTTGTCAACATTTTTAATTAGTTTGGTTACAATTTTCCTACTTTTTATAATATTGGTCGAGGCGTTTCTTATTTTGGCCAACTGTTTTGTCAGTTTGGCTAACAGTTTTTCTTATTTGAGTGTTGGAGTGGTACATAGAACCTGTACTTTTGTCTGGATGTGAAATGTTGGTTGTAGAACAATTGATGCACACAAACAATAATAAACGAGACATGCACATAGTGGACCACCAGTACACATTGGAACAGAGAGACAGGAATAAATACACATTGGTATAGCGAGACAGAATCACATACACAAGTACAATACCACAAAAGTACAAATACACAAATATCTGCAAACGAGCCAAGTACACCAGAAGAATGTCACAAGTACAAACGGACAAATGTTTACAAAAATGATACAAATCAAATAACAAAAACATAGATTTTCATTTGTTTTCTCTTTTAATTTTCAATCACCCAGTGGTATACACTTGTCTGAGTAGTCAGTCGCTAATATCATACGTGTCCATGAGCACCCATTGTTGTTGGTCTTCTCTTTTTTCTAATACGAATACCTGGTTGGGTAACATGATCGACAGCGCCTTGCAGTAATTCCTAAGGGCTGTCAATTTGGTTCTATCTTTTTGTTGGATATCCGTTTCCTCTGTTACTATGTGAGCAGTAGTGTTTTTCCCTGCTTGAGAGGTGTCTAAGGGTGTGTGATGTTGTATTCTTATATGACGTTGTAGATTGTCTTTTCGTTGATACAAACGCCCACAGCTGTGACATTTGTGGGTTGTGGAATTGTGAACTGTATTAGCGTGACGTGTGAGATTGTATTTTTCAGTAAATACTTTCCCACAGGTGATACACAAGTGGCCTTCTTTCTTAGGAGTGGGCATAATGCTTCTGGGTGCCAATACTATATCTTGATACTAGTTGGTTGATAGCAGTAGCTTGGTACACGGTCTGTATATTTCAGTGACTTAGTAGCTGTTTGACCTCGAGAATGCAGCGTCTTTATATTTCACCTAGTTGATCAGTTTACCGCACCTGTGAAAACAGCAAACACAACAATTTTTAGTGTCCAAGAATATTTTAATGTTCAAGTTGTTTACTGATCTACTGACCGATCATATCTTTGACTCGGGCAGGTTGTTTGTGTGTCTACTCGTCTGTATCGCGTCCTTCAAGTTCGATCACGTCTATTTCTAACCAAGAATTAATATTGACAATCTTTCCTTGAGCGAAAACGTTTCATATGTCCTGTGTTGCATATGGAGTTTAGCCAACGGTGTTGACAACAGTTCTTCAACATGTATCCCATTCAGGTCTTGTTTGGTTTCAATGCGTTGCCTCTTGTAATAGCTAAACATACGGGTTCAAAACGACTCATAGTGACTTGTACTGTCAAATGTTATAGCACCACATTGACCGGAGTATGTACGTTTAACGAGTACACCCACCTGGTTGCATCTCTGTTGCTTTTGTTCCTAACTATTCTTTCTTGGTTCAGTGTATAATTTTTAGTGACAACCGGTCTTAGGGCAACCTGATGAGAGTCTGTTGGTGGCGTAGACATCTTTTTTCTTGTTGACCAAATGTGGAATTGATACCAATGTCACCGAACTTATAACGCTTGCTTAGTCTGTGTTCTTCACGAATAATAACAGTTGCACTTGGTCACAACACTGTGATAGCTTGTGCGCTTATATTCACGCTTTTCACACTAGGAGACATCGATTTACCACTAGTGAGAGCCCTGATGAATGTGGGGTGTTTGTGTCAGTAAACGATCATTCGAGTGATATACCACTCTGTATCCACCCTTATGAAACACACCGTGAGAAGACAGAACACTACAACGACGTATATTTATATTGAGCTTTGTTCCGTTATTGACGACCTAAATGTACCCGCTTACCACCCATCCACCAGTGTGGATTGACTGAACGTTAATGAGGTCGGTGATGTTGGTGGCGATGGACATTCGTTGTTGGTTGGCGAGGGCTCGGGAGTTGCGTGTTCGTCGTTATATTCGTGGAGACATGCCTCAAGTCTACTGAGACTTAGCGTGATTATGTCCTCCTTGGTAAAGTGTTCTTGTAGTACAGACTGCAGTCGACACTTTACTAGATCATAAAAACTATCTCTTTTAACCCAAGACTCCATAAGCGAATCCATGAGTGGCTGGGCTTGCTGCATATTGCGAATAGCGCAGTCCAGGCAATCGCTGTGTGGTTCCGCTCTTAATAGACCCCACAGTTTCCGAATTAGGACTTCCTGGTCATCCGTATCTGTAAAACATAGATAAAAATAAGGTACTATACCATCTGTACAGGGAACACCTAATATCATTATTAGCTCTGGATCGGATATGACCCCCTCATTTTTAAAAGACCGTAATGTCATAGCGAACATGGGCATGTAGACCCCCACCAGTTCCCATACGACTACCCAATACTACTAGTGTATATTAAGCTACCACCGTAACGCTATGTTCACATCGTTTTGACACAGCCTAATATGAGCTGTTACGAATCTATATTGTTGTTTCCTCAGCTGTTATATACGTCTAAGTCTATATATCCCCTGTATTATACTAGTATTGTTGGGTTACCGACGTGTCGATGTGATTAAACATAACAAAAAATGTGAAAGATTTATCAAAGTCCAACTTACCATTAATGCTTTGCCACATGGTGAGCTCTGTTTTTGGTGTTGTCAGAGAGCTGTAGTTCTATATGATATAGGCTGGTCGTCTTTTATACACTATATCTGCTGCTGTGGACTCGTATCAAGAGGTTGTCCTGTCTGGTTTCCTCGCTCTGATCGGCTGGTAGAAACTGTTTTGTACAGTGAATATTCCTTAGCATTTATACCCCGTTTTTGTCGATATGGCCTAGACCATGTGACCTGGTAGATTAGTCTGCACACAGCTGCGTCTGCAATAACGGTTATATCTATAAGCCACTGGTCGCAATTATGAGACGAATCTAGCGTGGCGGTATTGATTTTCTGTGGATGGCCTGACAATAGGTGTTAAGATCTTAATCCTCTATCGACATTATATGAACTTTTATTAATCTTGCGAACTATTTGCCATGGCGGATACATCAATAACATTAATAAACGACCTACTTCATTACGACGACGATAAGCCCCTGGATTAGCCGTTATGAAAATGAGTACTGATTTTTGGCAACACCTGTTGAGGTTATGAATCATATTCTGATTTTTAAGTTAGGTTATATTTTGTGACTCGTAGGTACAAAGGTGAAATCGGCTGCCTGTTTTCCCCATTGGACTTGTGGACACAGCGATACGGAGAGACAAACCGTCCCTAATCATAACCCGTATGACCATCTAGACACCCCACACGCTGGGGCCTATTACCCTTACCAGTGGCACAGCACCGAGATTCGACCCTGTCACCTCGTCTGGGGCAGCACCTAAGCTTCAACCAACACACCACCTCTCCTTTGCTACACATAGCCTATTACTACCACCAGATATCGCCATCACAACTAAGTAACAAAAACATTATCAATATTTCTTCTACCCCGCTAGACCTCCCTACCGGGATTCGAACCCGGCACCCACGGAGGACACCGACGGCCATCTTTACTTGTTTCTTTAACGATCTGACACTGTATGCTGATATTGTTTGGAAGCACCCATCGAGATACGCTTTCACTCACCCACCCCTTAACATCAAATAACACTAAGCCATACCACTACAACACGAACTAGCGGCCATCTTTACTCTTTTTAAGATTTTCATTTAATGAGCTAACACCGTTGATAATAGATTTTATGCCCCGCCCAACCACTATTAACAATATCTTTTATTTTCCATTGAAATATTTTTTTAAATTAAAAAATTAAAAAAAAAAATTAAATTATTTTTAATTTTTAATTAAAAAAACATACTTTTCCTGCCAAAACAGCGATCTTAACATGGTAAAGATGCGACAAGGAGGTGCGGAGACATCATCCCTAATACCCCCGCTACCCCTTAGACCATACTTTTCCACCAAAATTCGACCCTAACAGACCAAACATACAACTACGAGGGACCGATGACGTCACTATACACGTCGCACCACCGGGCACCACCTTCTTTGCGCTTACTATTTACGCCGGCTCCTTCCACTCCACCCTGGCCACAGACACACGCGCACACACATGAAGAGCCTCCAGCTCATTAGATCAGACTTTTTTTCTTTTTAAAAAATTTTACCCGCCAAAAACAACGAGCTTAACAAGCCAAAGACACACTCCACAGGCACCACATACACCCAGCACCACCGCACCACATACTCCCACCACTAGACACCACACAGCACCATGTGGTGCCAGCACCACGAGCACCACGTGGTGCGCACCACGCGGCACCACAATTTTGGGGGGAGTAGGCATCATATATAACTACTCCCACATACAGTTAATACATAATGAAGACCTTGTTTCTGATGACAGATGACACAATTGATTGTATATAAATACTTGCTGACCCGGCCCGGCTTCGCCCAGACCCTGATGGGGAGAATCTCATTTAATTCATATAAGTAGTCATATAAGTTCCCGTTCCCGACTGTCTGTCTGTCTGTCTGTCTGTCTGTCTGTCTGTCTGTCTGTCTGTCTGTCTGTCTGTCTGTCTGTCTGTCTGTCTGTCTGTCTATCTATCTATCTGTCTGTCTGTCTGACCCGGCCCAGCCCATGGTGGAGAGCATCTCATTTAAATTATATAAGTAGTCATATAAGATCCCGTTCCCGACTATCTGTCTGACTGTCTGTCTGTCTTGGGTAAATGGAGGAGGGAGGAGGAAGAGGGAGGTGGAGGTGGGAAGAGGAGGGAGGAGGAGGGAGGAGATAGGAGGAGTAGGGAGGAATAGGAGGGAGGAGGAGGGATTAGGAGGAGGAGGGAGGAGTAGGGTGGAGGAGGAGGCGAGGAGGAGGGAGAAGGAAGAGGGAGGAGGAGGGAGAAGGAGGGAGGAGGAGAACGCAGGAGGAGAAGGGAGCAGGAGGAGGAGAGGGAGGAGGAGGGAGAGGGAGGAGGAGGGAGGAGGAGGAGAGAGTAGGAGGAGGAGGAGGCGGAGGGAGAAGGAAGAGGGAGGAGAAGAGGGAGAAGGAGGAGGGAGTCGGGAGAGGGATGAGAGGGAGGAGGAAGAGGAGGAGGGTGGCGGGAGGAGGTAGAGGGAGGAGGAGGGAGGAGAAGAGAGGAGGAGAGAGTTCGCCATTCCGAATTCATACTCGTCTAGTTCTTCCCTTCTACACGACTGTAGATAACTTCCTTACATATAAAAAGATGAATTGTTATTGATATTGCCGTGGCATGGAGGAATATCAGCAGCAGAGTTGATCCAAAAAAACCAAAGACTGAGATCTACGGAGAGCCATGAACGCCTACGCCAGCCGGCACGGCACTTGATGATGATGATTGCCGTGTGACGATTCTGTGTAGTCACGTCATTTTCTTCCCTTTCCCTAGCGTTTTGGTTCGCGGATTCTTTCATCATCATCATCATATATTTACGTACGTATTTTGGGAGGGGGAGGAGAGAGGAGGAGGAAGAAGAAAAAAAAACTATGACAGTTGACAGCTCTGGAATGAAAGGAAGGCGTGTAGAAAATTTCATCTCAATCGGATGGGCCGTTCGCGAACAAATAAAGGACATACATATATACATACATATTTACATACATACACTTTGTTTTATAAATATAGATTGATACACGCTGCTCCTTACTGTTCCTAAAATAATAGACAGAGGCAGAGAGTGAATGATAGGGGTTAGTGAGGGTATAGGCACAGAGAGAGAGAATGTTAGATGTCAGAGAGGCAGATAGATAGACAGATAGAGAGAACGAGCAAACCGACGACAAACACACTTTATTTTCAATTGGGCTCGCAGGCCCGTCTGACATTCTGCCCTTCTTATATCTTTCCTCACATAAGTTATTTCATTCATACATCACTTATGATGCTAATCTCAGACAAGTACATACGAATATTAATTAATTAATCAATAATACGTGACTCACTAAAGCAATTTTTAACATAGCTATTCTAAATACCTAAGCTAGGTGTAACTTTCTATGCATATGGGAATGTCTATTTTACCTGTTGTCGTTTGAGATCATTTGTATTATTGTTTTTAGAGAGGACATAGACAGAGAGAGAGAGAGAGAGAGAGAGAGAGAGAGAGAGACAGACAGACAGACAGACAGACAGACAGACAGACAGAGACAGAGACAGAGACAGAGAGAGAAACAGACAGAGACAGAGAGAGACAGAGAGAGACAGAGACAGAGAGAGACAGAGAGAGACAGAGACAGAGAGAGAGACAGACAGAGACAGAGAGAGACAGACAGACAGACAGAGACAGAGACAGAGACAGAGACAGAGAGAGACAGAGAGAGACAGAGACAGAGAGAGACAGAGAGAGAGAGACAGACAGAGACAGAGACAGAGAGAGAGACAGAGAGAGACAGAGAGAGACACAGAGAGACAGAGACAGAGAGAGACAGAGAGAGACAGAGACAGAGAGAGACAGACAGAGACAGAGAGAGACAGAGAGATAGACAGACAGACAGAGACAGAGGCAGAGACAGAGAGAGAGACAGAGAGAGACAGAGAGAGACAGAGACAGAGAGAGCGAGAGAGAGAATTATAGTGGTTAGAGAGGGTATCAGACAAATACAGAGACAGAGACAGACAGACAAACACATAAATACAGAGAGAGAGACAGACAGACAGAGACAGAGACAGAGACAGAGAGAGACAGAGAGAGACAGAGAGAGAATGATAGTGGTTAGAGAGGGTATCAGACAAATACAGAGACAGAGAGACAGACAGACAAACACATAAATACAGAGAGAGAGAGAGAGACAGACTTACAGAGAGAGAGAGAGAGAGAGTAAAGATATCTGCTATACACTCTATTCTCAGAAACCATCTAATCTACCCTCTGTTTCTCTTCTCGTGTTCTCTACTGTCTGTTTATGTGACAATCCCTCCTCCACGATAGTCCCGAATGTTTCATATTTCAATGGGAGGTCTTCATTTTCTCGGTTTATCTTGACGGGTCAGAGAATATAGTTCTGATGTGCTGTGATATGAAATGATATCAACCTTCTGTTTTGTCCTTATAGATGTTCAAAGGGCAGATTACCAGAGCTGAGTTGCTATATTTCTGTTACAGGTACTCACTGGAGAATGCTCCAAGCAATTATGTCTGTAACTGCAGTACTACAGGAAACTGAGATAACACTAGCCGCTACATGACACAAAGTAGATGAAACACGCTGCTGAAGGAAACACTGATTAGAATAATAGACATGGCTACAGACTGGGTTAAATAATGTATAACCAGAACTATAGATAAATAAATTCAGTTGCTAAGTTATACAATAAGTTAAACGTGTTATTATCTGATCTTTTATTATTGTATCACTGAGAGCTGCGAGTTGAGTTGAGTTAAGAACCGACATCACTGCACTCAGGACATTCCCATACGTGCTCCGTCCCCTCGTTCAACAGCCAGCGAAGAGTCATACTACTAATCGTTCCCACCGCTATCTGATTAAAAGTTCTCCTGGTCTTCCCTCTCAGTTTTGAGATTCTTCCAGAACCCCTGCCGATCCCCCGCAATCTCATTCTTTCCACATATGGGTTCTCAATCTGTTCCTCCGCCTTCTCCACCTGGTCCCACAAGCGCACGACCACCTCCCCCTTGTCCATAGGCAAAATTCCACCAAGAGGTGCCTTCCCTGCTAGCCTATCAGCCTGTTCATTCCCCCGTACACCCGCATGGCCAGGGCAAAATATCCATACAATTCTCACGATCTGTGACCTCTGAAGCGACGAGAGCCATTCCACACGAAACATTCCTTTCTCCACCTTGCTAAGCATACTCTTTGAATCCGTAATGAATACAACGTGTGTTGCAGTAGTCTCCTCTAGCCACCGGAATGCCGCTGTTACTGCCTCCACCTCCATTCTCATGCTGGAGGTCGTAGTCTCATATGCCAGACTCTCCTTTTTCAAGACTCGCCCATTAGCCTTTGCAATAAAGCCCCAGCCACTACGTCTGTTTCTCACCACTGACCCATCGGTGTAGATGACTATGTCACCTTGATGTGTGTTGCTCTGGATCAGCTGTTGCACTTCAAACTCAGTGCGGCCCGCTGCCCATTCTCTGCACTCACGACCCAGTGTTATTATTACATTGTGCCAGTCCGTCATGTCTTCCGGAACTTCCACCCACTCTCTTTCACGATTGATGGTCTCTAGATCACACACCTGACTTATAGAAAGTTCTGCCTGTGCCATCCAGGACCTGCCTCGTCTTAGTCTATGACCCTTAACCATATCCATTGCTGCATGCAGCGGGTGATCCCTGTCTGCGGCAACTCTCAGGTACCATTTGGCCTGAAGGACCCTATGCCTATCCGTCATTGTTGGTAGCGCCAGGATATGCCTCATGCATATAATTGGTGTGTCCTTTGTGCACCCCAGGATTAACCGCATGGCAGCATTCTGTATGCGCTCCAACCTTTCAAGCTGGCTCTTTGATACTGTCAGCAGCCCCAAACCATACTCAATGACAGAAATTATTAACTGCTGAAAGAGCCTGTACAGCATCCTCTGATCTACCCCGGTTGCTGCCATAGCCCTCAATGCATTAAGTCCCCTACCAGCCTTCACCACCAAAGCCTCCACATGATCCTTAAAAGACAAACACCTGTCAAAGGTGATACCCAAGTACTTCAATTTACTCTCTCGACTAAGAGGACACCCATTCAACATAATACCTGGGACGTCTGCCTTGACGATCCGGTTATCCAAGGAGTACCACACAACCGATGCCTTGTCTGGGTTTAAAATAGCCCCTGCGTCCCTGCACCACTCCGCCACCCTGTTTACCGCCACCTGTAAGTCTTTCGCCAAACTGGCCTCTGTCTCTGCCCTGTCTGTACACCAGCATATCATCAGTAAATGTCAAGATTCTACCCACACCTGGTGTCTCAATAGCTGCGATTTTACTGGTGTAGACATTAAAGAGCACTGGGGACAAGGCAGATCCCTGCGGCAACCCACGTGTAATAGTACAGGGGTCAGAAGTCCAGGAACCGATGCGCAGTGCAACCTTACGCTAATAAAGGATTGCCGCAACCCATCTAACAAGGCAAGGGCACACTTCCATGTCCAAAAGTGTGTATATCAATTGATCATACCTAACCCTGTTATACGCAAATTCCAGGTCAAGTGCTACCGCCACTGTCTCTTGTTTATCTGGAAGCCCTCGTAGACATCACATGCAAAAGTTGCAGCATTGGCCCAGGTGTCCTTTCCCGGCCGGTAGCTCCCGAGTCCTTGGGAAGCAGATTACGACTTTCCAAATGTTGCTGGAGCCTGCGTGCTACTATTTTTTCGAGGACTTTTCCATACGTGTGTTGCAGAGTTATGATTCGGTATCCATTAAGTCTGGAGTGATCCTTATCCTGGCTTTGGGAGGTGGATCAGGTAGCTATGCAGCCAATCGTGGGGTATGTCCGCCGTATTGATGCTTAGGTTGAAACAAAGAGCCATCTCCTCCAAGTGCTAATCATTTATCTTCCTCATATGGAAGTACCTCACCGCACCCGGACCTGGCGGATGGGGTGAGGTACTCCCATATGGGCTGCTAATAATAAACAGTACCAAAGCTGACATTCGCACAATGTCCAGATGCCCTTTGATAACGTGAAAACAGACCAGATGTTCTCTAGGAAAGTCAAAAGAGACTTGATGTTCTGTAATAAAGTCAACACAATTGTTGATTTAGATTTTAAAAATTAACTTGGGTTCCTAGTTTACCCCAGCCAATGTCTTAGGAAGTAAAAATGGTCGTCGTGAAACTGACAACTGAAGCAAACGTTTACACAAAGGTCTATACAATTATGGTTCTGTCTCCATTTGTCCAATGTTCTACACAATTATGGTTCTGTCTCCATTTGTCCAATGTTCTACACAGTTATGGTTCTGTCTCCATTTGTCCAATGTTCTACACAGTTATGGTTCTGTCTCCATTTGTCCAATGTTCTACACAGTTATGGTTCTGTCTCCATTTGTCCAATGTTCTACACAGTTATGGTTCTGTCTCCATTTGTCCAATGTTCTACACAGTTATGGTTATGTCACCGTTTGTCCAGTGTTCTACACAGTTATGATTATGTCACCGTTTGCCCAATGTTATATAAAGTTATGGTTATGTCACCGTTTGTCCAATGTTATATAAAGTTATGGTTATGTCACCGTTTGTCCAGTGTTATATAAAGTTATGGTTATGTCACCGTTTGTCCAGTGTTATATAAAGTTATGGTTATGTCACCGTTTGTCCAGTGTTATATAAAGTTATGGTTATGTCACCGTTTGCCCAATGTTCTACACAGTTATGGTTATGTCACCGTTTGTCCAGTGTTATATAAAGTTATGGTTATGTCACCGTTTGTCCAGTGTTATATAAAGTTATGGTTATGTCACCGTTTGTCCAGTGTTATATAAAGTTATGGTTATGACCACCGATTGTCCAGTGTTATATAAAGTTATGGTTATGTCACCGTTTGCCCAATGTTCTACACAGTTATGGTTATGTCACCGTTTGTCCAGTGTTATATAAAGTTATGGTTATGTCACCGTTTGTCCAGTGTCATATAAAGTTATGGTTATGTCACCGTTTGTCCAATGGTCTTTACAATTATGGTTCTGTCATAATTTTCCCACTAGTCAATACAGTTATAGACATGTCACCGTTTTCCTATCTGTTTATACAATTATTGGTCTTGACTGTTTATCAAGAATAAGGGGAACTGCAGTAAAGCTTAAAAACGCAATGAATGAATCACCAGAAACGAGAAGTAGATTGTACGTTTTACTGAAACACGATTACAAGAAACAAATTGGACGTTGCGTCCAAAGCCTTCGTCAGCACAGAACAAACACACACACAAACCGACACACAACTACATGAAAACACACTACATGACAATATAAAGGGCACTTATCTGAATCTATATCCTAGCTTGGAACGACTGACGCGTTAGATGACTATCAGTGGATTCTATGGACCGGATGTATGGTCAACGGGTCAAAGGTGAATACCGTCAGAACCTCAGATATTTGCTAAACAACCCGGCTTGAGGATAGGCGGAAAGAGGGTGGGGTGGAGAGGCGCCCGTGTGAGCGGAAGGTGACACTTTGGACTGACGAAGATGTCACGGTCGCAGTTCGCAATTTCTCGTTCCGCGCTCGAAACACAGCTGCGGGCGACCTGAATGCAGACCGCCACTGCGTTGGTCCTCACAGAATGGCATGAGTGTCGGTCGCTCAGAAAACAACTACATACCACCGAACGCCGAAAAATAATGTTGGGGTTGACGGCGAAGTCCCGCAAAGGACATGGAACTACCTTTTTAGTGGACTATACAACTAGGGGTGGGAGGAGTGGGGGTTAGAATGTTAAATGAAACTGTGTTGGGCATGAGGCCGTGAGGGGAGAGTGAACGAATGTCTTACGATCCCGTTCGTGGGATGCGCAAGATTTGATCGTCGTGACCTGTATGTCAGCCACGCTTCAGTGGCCAGGACTGTTAAAGTGCATGAATACTGGTTTCTGGGCGTCATTGTTGATATCGGAAAGGTGTTGCCTAATCCTTCAGCAGGACGTAGACATATATCTCATGTCACAACGTGTGCAAGTAATCGCATAGATAACGTTGCGACTCGTGCATGAGAAACCATCACGGATGTGGAAAGTCGTCTTATAAAATACCAGACTCTGGGTTTGAAGTACGTGTGGGTGGGTCTTGCAAAACGATCGAAGTCAAGCCACCGTCCCAGGGAGAGATGGGTGAGGTTGTGGTAGACTGCTATGGACCAGCACATCCCTGAGGTTACGATCTCGCCTGTATGCCACCACGGGGGCTTCTGAGAAGACATAGCGAGTGATTGGATTTGCGTGGAGAATGGATGGATATCTCAGGAGGATGTTGGATGTTCTTGGCAGCACATTTGTGGGGATGGTTAGTTAGTGAGAAAATAGGACTATTATTTCGTGGTTTAGGCCTGGAGGAGAGTGCCTCAGCACGACTGATAGAATGACAGCGGTGAAGAGCTGTTGGGAGAACATTCTCAGGAAGGCGGAAGAAATCCAGCATTTCGTTGTGGAAGTCGTTTATACAATGACAATTCTGTCGGATACGTAACAGTTCGGAGAAAGGAATAGAACCCGTACACAGCGAGGATGGAGGGAGGTGTAGAGAAGAAATGCGTGCGAGTCAGTTGGTTTATAGTAAACCGTCGTGCATAGCTTAGTTTTGAGTGGTGCTTTTTGATTTCCCAGTTTTCTTGGTGTTTAAGGTGCTATCACTTTCCTTTGGCTGGCTTTAGAGTTTTAACTTGAGGGAGGGCGTTGGCCGAACGACCCTTTTCCACAATCACTTTTTAAGATTTCTCAAATCTCTCCGCCAGGATGATGATAGTTTTCAACCTGTCTGCCCCATGTTTTGTTAAAAGGGTTTTCATTTCTGTGGACATCTTTTCTCTAAGTTGGTCAATAATGAACATTTCTCTAATTTCCTCAAAGGTTTCTTCAAACTTACCTAAACAGGCCCATTTGTGTATGTACGATTTTAATATTTTTACTAACTGAACATAACTTTCGCTTGGCTCCTTTCTTGCTGATATGAATTTGGATTTATAAGAATCACCATCGACTTCAAATCTGCTTAAAAGTGCATTTTTGAGTGTAGCATAATCTTGTTATTCCTCGCGTGTAAGTCGAGAGAAAACGTCATATGCATTCGATCTCAAGGCTTGTGAAAGTTTATTAGCCCACTTTTCCTATTCTAAACCACAACTGACGCACATAAGTTTATAGCATGACAAAAATGCCTATTAGTTGTCTGTTTGTTCGTTAAATGGTTCCAGAGGAAAGGATATAGCTCCAGAACGAAGGTAGGATACATTTTGAATGTATTTATGTCACTGGACCAACGAGTGAAATGGAGTGTGTGGGAGCAACTTCTCCCTCCAATCTCCGAATCTCCAGATCAGTTTCAATTCTCTTCAACTCTAACTGGTGTTGACGATCCCTTTCCGTATCTCTTAGTTCAGCCTCTAATCTTTTCTCTCTCTCTCTATCTCTCTCCCTCTGCTGTCTCAGCATGGATCTTTCTCTCCTCTAATTCATATGCCTGCGTGCGTTCCTTCTCCTTATCAGCTAATTCAGTCTGAAGTTGTTTCTCTGCATGAGCCATCACTGCTTGAAGCCTTTCGTGCTTATCAAATTCGTCAGAAACGTATTCAGCAAGATCGGGCCCTTCCAGCCCACATTGTTTACCTATATCCATTATTTGGGAACGGAATTTAGCAGCTTCAGCCATGTTTTATTAAGTTTTTACAGCATACCCCAAAAAAATGTGCAGTCCCTGATCCGTGTAAGCCTATCACTCTCTGGATCTGGAGATATACAGCAGAACAGGCACTAATTAAACATGCAATAACTAACTAAATCAATTTGGTACAATACGATGACAAACTGTAAATGAAATGAAAATCAGCTAAAGTTCAAAGATTTATTAAATCAATACAAATAGGTTGGGGTGCTGGGGCAAAGAATACACATGGTTCATGATATCACACATGCACATCAATGAATATTACACAAGGTTGCATGCATCATGAATATAATACATGTTTATCTCACCGTCCCTCCCAGATGTGTAATAGTTTGTGTTGTGTTGACTAACTAAGACTGTTCTCCTGTGGAAACATGTACTGAATGTTCTACTGTGAAAAAATAAACTGAATGTTCTCCTGTGGAAAAATGTAATGAATGTTCTCCTGTGGGAAAATAAACTGAATGTTCTCCTGTGGAAAAATGTACTGAATGTTCTCCTGTGGGAAAATGAACTGGTACCTTTTGGCTGTTCCTGAGTGCACTGGATCTAGAGATTGGAAATGTCATCTGGAGGCAATGAGACAGGGCTGGCATCCAGTATCTGGGCCCACGGATGATGGCTGTTCATAACTCAGGCGGAGTACCTGAGCTGTCTCAATCTCCTACCGTTTGGCTTCATCTTCTCAATCTACTGCATCCACTAAGATTGCACCACTGTGATTCAAACAACCATAGCATATACATTCTTGAACACCCAATGTTGTGTAGAGAGAGAGTTAAGAATGGAAAAGGATAGTGAAAGAAGAATGAAGAAGGGAGGAAGAAGGATAATAGCCTGAGAGTAAGAGCTATACCCCCTCTCCTAGCTAGTGTTGCATCAACTTTGAATGTCAGTGGGTACCACAACTTTATGTATGCTAAATATCATCTGGTCTTGCTGTCATGTGTGTTCTCAGTGTACCAGGGGTTTCATTGAGATGTTTACAACTAGCAATGACACAGAATGTTGATATGATATCTGATGAGTCCCCTCTGCTGTGTGTCCACCGTGACGAGGTAGAGGGGCTTGTGCGTCCCAATGACCCCAAGAGCTATGCCGACGGTAGCACAGCTACTGGTAGGGCCACCCATGTCGGACAGGTCAAGGGAGAGGGACCAGACGAAGAGACACACAAACCTGCTGCCTTGTAGGTAGACTGGGGACAGTCAAAGGCTAGGGAAAGCACCCCAAATACATGCTTGTCGAAATCGGATGTACTGAGCCACAGGCTTGACAAAGCAGTGCAACGTGAAACCTGCTGCCTTGTAGGTAGACTGGGGACAGTCAAAGGCTAGGGAAAGCATCCCGAATAAATGCTTGTCGAAATCGGATGTACTGAGCCACAGGCTTGACAAAGCAGTGCAACGTAACTTAATTCATGATGTCACAAATCAAAATTAATCGATATGGTGCTAATCCCGTGAAGTCCCATCAGGCGGTGATAGTGCCGGGCCCCCTGCCTCGAGGGGGTCCACCCATGACTACTGGTGGTCACCTTCCCCTGTGCTGTGGAGTCAAGGCACAGAGGAGTAGGTTAAGAGCTATTGACCAAATACCCCGGACACTCAACATACTACAGTGGAATGCCGAAGGAGTTTACAAGAAGAAAGACTCCCTAACACAGCGTCTTCATAAAGATAGAATAGATGTGGCATGCATTCAAGAGACACACCTCAACGCCAATCACAAATTCTCAGTCAGAGGATATCAGGCCACACGTTTCGACCGCGAAGGACACAAAGGAGGAGTTCTAATACTTACACGAAATACAATACCTTGCAGCGAAGTATCTGTGATCTCTGACAACCAAACGGAAATTATAGGTGTTGATATAATGATAAAGGACGTGAAAATAAGAATCTACAATCTGTATAGCCCAGCAGATAAGGACCTTACACTCTCAAACATGAAAATAACTGACACAAACTGCATTATTGTCGGAGACTTTAATAGCCGTTCAGAAAGATGGGGATACCCAGATACTGACAAAAGAGGAGATGAATTGGAGGACTGGGAAATAGACTCAAATCTCCATCTACTCAACAAAGCGGATGACACACCGAGCTTCTACTCCAGAAGATGGCTTACCACTTCTACTCCAGACTTAGCTTTCTGCACAGGAGACATCCTCCACAAAATCGATCGCCATGTGCTGGACCAATTAGCAGGTAGTGACCACAGACCAATCAAGCTTGAAATGAATATGGAGTATGTTCCACAGGAGCAAAAGCCCTTGCCCCGCTGGAATTACAAACGAGCAGATTGGGACAGATTTGCCATACTAACAGACAAATATTGTGAAAACATAAATACACGATATGGCAACATAAAGCAAATGGTGGAAAGTCTAAACAGAGCGATAATACAGGCAGCCACTGAGTCCATTCCAAGAGGAGCGAGGAAAAATTACAAACCATACTGGACTGAAGAACTACAAAGTTTGGAGGACAAAGTTGAAGATGCCAGGAAGACAGCAGAGAGAGAACAAACAATTGAAGCAAACATCTCTCTCAAAGCCATCTCAGCAAAATATAAAAGAACAGTAAATCAAACAACAAGAGATTGTTGGAGGGAAAAAACAGAAAACCTGAATTTTGACAGGGATGGAAACAAACTATGGAAACTAGTGAAAGCCATGAACAATGAAGGACCTAGAAACAAACAAATAACAATTAAACAAGGAAATGCCTTGCTTACAGGCAAAAAGGCTGCAAATGCACTAATGGAACACTATGCAAATGCAAACCACATTGATATTACAACCGAACAGAAGAAAGCAATCAAAGACAAACAGATACATCATAGAAATACAGAGACAGCAGCAGAATATATGATGGCAAATCTAACAATGGAAGAAATGGAACAGGCAATGAATACCCTAAAAAAGAAGAAATCACCAGGAAAGGATGGAATCACAAATGAAATGCTAATAGGACTAGGCACCAAGGCAAAGAAGAAACTACTAGCAGTCCTAAATAACAGCTGGAAGAGAGGAATAGTCCCACAGGCATGGAAGGAAGCTATACTAATACCAGTCCCAAAGAAAGGAAAAGACCTGGAAGAACCAAATGGCTATCGACCTATCAGTCTACTGAGCTGTGTAGGAAAATTAATGGAACGCATTATCAATGGCAGGCTAACATGGCATCTGGAAGAAAACAAACTCTTAACACCACACCAAGCAGGATTCAGAAAATACAGATCCACTGAAGATCAAATAACCTATATAGCTCAGGAAATAGAGGATGCCTTCCAAGAGAAAAAGCACACACTAGCAGTCTGGATAGATTTAGAAAAAGCATTTGATAAAGTATGGAAGGAAGGACTGAAAGTAAAACTGCAAAACATGCATGTTTGTGGAAAAATGTATAAATGGATCAGCCACTACCTTGAGAACAGAACTGCCAGGACAAAAGTACAAGGACAAACAAGCAAAATGATGCTGCTGGAGCAAGGTGTCCCCCAAGGAGGAGTTCTTTCACCAACATTATTCCTAGCATATATAAATGACATCACAGAAAATTTTCCAGCCAGAGTACACACATCCTCCTTTGCAGATGACCTAGCCATATGGACATCTGAAGAATATATTAGTACAGCTAACAGCAGAATACAGCAAGCCTTATTAGCGCTAGAGGACTGGTCAAAATCATGGCTAGTGAAGATAAGTGAGGAGAAAACAACATGCACAGTGTTCTCCCTCTCAAATAAAACTCAGCAACCTAAGCTGGTATTGAATGGAAAAATATTGCGCCATGAAGAAAATCCAAACTATCTAGGAGTCACCTTTGATCGTCGCCTGACATGGAAGACACAGGTTGAGAAAAATCGAACAAGAGCAAGGCAGAGAATGGCAATCATGAAAAAGCTTGCTGGTACAACGTGGGGAGCAGATGAGAAAGTTCTCAAGAAGTTATATACTGGACGGGTGAGGCCAGTACTGGAATATGGCATTGCAGCTTGGGCAACAGCAGCTAAGTCAAACTTTAACAAAATAAGTAGAGTCCAAAACCAAGGAATGCGAATCATAACTGGAAGCCTGAAGACAACGCCTATTAATGAACTAGAAAAGATCACTTGTTTACAACCAATGCAGGATAGAAGAGATAGCAGAGCCCAGCAACAAGCAGAAAAATTTAGAAGATTGACAGACCACCCTATGTACAACAGATTTAATGGTTTTGGAAAGGGAAGACTGAAGCGTAGCAACTTTGTAGAAACTGCAAAACGAAGGATTAGGGCAGATCCTATACTTAACATATCAACAGTCAAGCCCATACACAATGCACACAAGTTCCCAGCTTGGAGACAGCAGCAACTGCCTGAGATGATAGAAAACATTCCTGGTATTGAGAAAAAGAACACTCAGCATGAAACCGAAAGAAGAGAAATAACCCTAAACTACATAAAAGAACATTACCCAAGCAGGAATTGGACCCATGCATATACAGATGGATCAGCCAAAAATTCAATAGAGAATGGAGGAGGAGGAATTCTCCTAAATTTAAAAAATGGAGTGAAAAAAAACACATTCAATGGCAACTGGAAAATTTTCAAGTAACTTCAAAGCGGAGGTAGAGGCTTTGAAAACTGCAGCAGAAATGCTCCTGATGGAGGAAAATAAAGAGAAGCAAATAGCTATCTTCACAGATGCAAAGTCAGCTGTCTCAATACTCAAGAGCAATAACAGCACAGAACTAACTGACCTAAGAGCAGCACTCCATGGTCTATGCCAGAAATCCAAAAAAGTTGTAATACAGTGGATCCCATCACATTGCAGTATACCTGGAAACGAAGAGGCTGACAGACTGGCAAAAGAGGGCGGACGACTACCACAGCCTGACATAGACATAACCTATAATGAGGCAAAGAGGTTGATAAAAAGCACTTATAGAACCAAATGGGAATCTGAGCATCCAGGCCATCAGAAGGATGATGCATATTACAAACTCGACCGAAGAGAACAAGTAGCAATCTTCAGACTCCGCACAGGACATAACAGGCTGAAATACCACTTGTTCAATAAACTAAAGATAGGAGATACTGATGAATGTAATTGTAGAACTGGAAAAATGACAGCAAAACATTTGCTGCAGGATTGCCCAACGTATGCAGAACAGAGAAAGATATTTTGGCCCACACCTGCTTCATTTGAGGACAAGCTCTATGGAGATATCAACAAGCTCAAGTTGACCGCAGCTTACTTTAACTACATACAGGTTGACATTTAAAGGTGCATGAAGACCCAGAGGCATGAAATGAAATATTGCTTGGATAGCAAATCCATTATGTGGAAAGTCCAAATCGAAAGCTCGCTGTGTGGGCTTCATAAAAGGTGGAAAAGTGTCCTAGTGGCACGAAATGGAATATTGCTTGGATAGCAAATCCATTACGTGGAAAGTCCGAATCAAAAGCCCATTGTGTGGGCTTCATAAAAGGTGGAAAAGTGTCCTAGTGGCATGAAATGGAATATTGCTTGGATAGCAAATCCATTACGTGGAAAGTCCGAATCGAAAGCTCACTGTGTGGATGTCATCTGCAGACTGCATACTTCTGGTTTCCGGAAGAACAGCCTATGGTGAACGGAAGGCCCAATATACGGAAGTGAGGCTAAGCAGCCATGTGCAGGACGTGACGATTCCTTGGGTGAGCCCAGTACCAGAGCGCTATGTATCGGCTCTGCAAGTATGGAAGCCTCCTTGGATGGCGGGGAATGCCCATGGTCTGCCCCTGCCTTCCCTTGAGGGCTGACCAGGATCTTTGGCTGTTCTATATGGACCAGCTGGGATGGGGGATAACACCACAACAGTGAGAGTCAAACGTCCTAAGAAACCCCCGGGAAGGTTAACCCGGTCAACAAATGCCCGCAGAAGTCGGATGTGTCGGCCTAACGGCGCAAGAACGCAGCTCTGCTGTAAACAGGCACAACGCAATCACATCCGAAAAAAAACTCCGGATGAACGAAGAAGAAGAAGAAGATATCTGATGAGTAAACAAGTCACTTAGAAAGGACAAGAGGATGATGATGTTATGATGGCATTAATAAATGACACAAACATAAATACATCATTCATAGTATGGCTGTGCATGCCGTGTGTTGGCCCTGAGCATTTCATGTCTAGTTTACAAGTGTTTCCCTTTGCTCTCAACTCACCTCCAGCCTATTACTTTCTGTTCACTGGGGGAGGGGAGAGGTCTTAGATTCGAACAAATATTGTCCCGCCAGCCTTCAGAAGTTAATATTAGTGTCACTCACATATTAATGATTTTCTTAATGGCAAGAGAAAATAGGGTTTGTGTTCATGAATGGTCATAAAGGAAAACTGTATGTGTAAAGTTTACAAAACGCAAAACATACATAATACTTTTCATGACAACAAACAATATATAGCAGTGTGAGAGACCTGACGTAAGTTAGTAACTCTTTCACTTATATTCTTCTTCTTCATCTGGCGTCAAAATGCAATGGTTGCTTCTGCTGGTAATCAACAGTTGGCAAAAGGCAGGGGTTCTCCCTCATGTCTAGATAGATGGTCTAGCACAACCGTTAACAATTGCAAATTGTGAAAAGTAAATTAACAGCCACTGCATCCAAATGGTGCTGTGCCTGAGTGTCAAGTGGATCAAATATACAACAATATTACATCAACCCATTGTTCACACATAACCTTACAAGACAGGAGGAAGATATAAATTCCTCACTTACTTATTAGTAGTGTTACAGGTGAAAAGCATGCAGAATAAGCAAAGCATTGGTTCATGCACATAAAATGTCATCTGAGCAAGCAGATAGAATAAGTTAGCATTTTGATAGAATGCATAACAGTGCATTGAGAACATTACCTCCTACAGTTTTCTAATGTGTTATTTTGTAATATGGATTTATTAAAACAGCAAATTTTGAAGAATCAATTCAGAGCAAGCAGATTTACAGAGATGAAATTTCGTCATGATGGCCGGAGATGGACTTCAGGTCTGTTGGGCGTTGCAACTAGTGAAGTTAGCACTTACATAGTTTTAATAATTAACATCGCACTTATAACAACTCGCAAACACAGGTTACCTTAATCTTCCTTTTTGAAGCATGTTCTAGCATTCCAAGTTCCTACTTTCAATAATAGTAATCTTTTGCACTCATTCGCAAGCTGATGGTTGTGCGTCACCTGTTGCACATGACTACCCCTACCAAGCGAGGCTGCTCCTATGCAGCAACCATTTACGCCGTTTCTCTTATTCAAAACAATGTTTTCCCGTGATGAATTCAAGTTTCTCTTATTTTCGATAAGACTGCAAAACATTATTGCTGATATTAGCCTTGCGTGGAAAATACTAGACACGTTATCCAGACGTGGACATTTGCACATTGAAACCTGAAACACCGGGACAATACGCAATAATATAAGCATCACCAACTTCACCAGTATGTCAGAAGACAGAGAGGACTGTGTCTCGTGATCACCTATATATGCTTGAGACAGGGAAGTGTGGGTGAGGAAGATGCCATGAAGCCGATTATGTTGAGATAGACAATAATCAACGATGTTTTTCTTGTATATATTTTATTTCTAATATGCTTCTAACCTGTGGTGGTTCAATGACTATTCCTACACAATGCCTTGCCCTTTCTTGTTGTTCCACTAAGGATTATACAAGCGTATTACGGTGGTAAATCTCCTTGCATCCTTTTCCTTTTTCTTCTGGTGTCCGATATTCCCATTAGTACATTTTCCTCTTTTCAACTGGTTCCATTAATTCTTTACAGTTTACAGTGTAATCCTCAGATGTTGAGAGTGCCTAGTATTTGAATAGTTAATTTTTCTTGTTGACCTTTAACATTGCCGGGTCTATTTCCTGCTGGAACAGTCAGATGCAATCTATTTCTTCGAGCAGTAACTGTAAAAGTGCTACAGTAAAAATATCCCAGTCTTGCAATAACAAACTGTAACATTTATACTGTGACATACAGTAGCAGGTCTACAGTACTTGTCTGTATCAACATTAGTCATCTACGGTTTGTATATAAAACGAACCATCTTAAATAATTAAAATGATGTTTATTATTACTAATTTATTTTTCTTTCGCAAAATATGATACGAACATAACATGTCCAGACATAAACCAATAATTATGACAATAAGATATGCATGAAGATGAATTGCTCGCAATGTCAAGTAGACATCCCACGTACTGTAGGAGGATCACTTTGCAAGTATTTAATATCCTACCGCAAAGCTTTGGTCTAGAAATTCCGGCTGTGACAGATGCTGTTTATATACATATAGAATAGAGTTTGCATCATGCACGTGTCCTTATCATTATTGTAATTCACATACATCCAATTATACACTGTTGATTGAAAACATAACTGGATGGCCGAGCTGTTTATGTTGCTTTCCAGGTGATATTTATGAAATAACATTCATTAGCATTTGATGCGACCGATGTGATGCTCAGAAGATATTAATACAAACGTATATATCCAACGAGAGGCTCGTAATATTTATCATCTGTCGTAGTTGCTCATTCGGAGAGAATGCTGAACAACATGCAGCCTCTCAGATTCTGTGTATTTCTGGCTCTCATCGCTGTACTCAGATGCTATGGTGAGTGAACGAACACACGTGAGTTCATTACTGAAAATGTTCATAGAGACATAGATACATGCACCACTAGGCAAGGTTTGCAGCTTGATTACCAAAACCTCATGATTGTTATGTAATATAATCATGGTGACAATTCGAAATTATAAAAGATATATGTTAGGTGTAAAGATATATGTTAGGTGTAAAGATATATGTTAGGTGTAAAGATATATGTTAGGTGTAAAGATATATGTTAGGTGTAAAAGAACGGAAACATACAAATACCTGGGTACAATCTTCAACTGCTCCAACATCATAAGGAAGAAATACAAACTAGAATCAACTCTGGAAATAAGATATACTATGCACTACAACATCTACTAAAATCAAAGGCGCTATCTCGTAACACCAAAATCACAATATACAAAACACTGATCAGACCAGTTGTGCTGTATGGCTCTGAAACCTGGAGTACAACGAAAGGAGACGAAGCCTTGTTACAAACCTTTGAGAACAAAATTTTAAGACGCATCTTTGGACCCATTAGGGATACACAAAGTGGAGAGTGGAAAAGAAGAAGTAACAAAGACATTTATGATCTGTTTAAGTCCCCGCTAATCACTGGTATCATGAAGGCTAATAGACTACAATGGCTGGGGCATATAGAAAGAATGGAAGATAATAGGGAAACAAAACTCGCTTACACTCAGGAAATAAATGACCGTAGACCCCGAGGTAGACCAAGAAGACGGTGGAGAGATAATACATGTACAGACCTACAAGCACTTGGAATCAACGACTGGCAAGAGAAGGTCCACCAGAGAGACGAATGGAGACGGATTGTATTTGCAGCAAAGAACCTCAATGGCTCGGAAAGCTGAAGAAGAAGAAGAAGAAGAAAGATATATGTTAGGTGTAAAGATATATGTTAGGTGTAAAGAGATGTGTTATGTGTAAAGAGATGTGTTATGTGTAAATAGATGTGTTATGTGTAAAGATTTATTGTCGGTGTATATAGATGTGGTATGTGTAAAGATATATGGTAGGTGTAAATAGATGTGTTATGTGTAAAGAGATGTGTTATGTGTAAAGATATATGGTAGGTGTAAAGAGATGTGCCATGTGTAAAGATATATGGTAGGTGTAAAGTGATGTGTTATGTGTAAAGAGATGTGTTATGTGTAAAGACATGTGTTATGTGTAAAGAGATGTGTTACGTGTAAAGAGATGTGTTATGTGTAAAGAGAATTGTTATGTTTAAAGAGATGTGTTATGTGTAAAGAGTTTTGTTTTGTGTAAAGGCCTGCTCCTTGGAGAATTAGTTACAGAAGCAGCTCGTAAATCTACATACCGCGTTCGAAACACAGCTGCAGGCGATTTGGCTGCACACCGCCTTGTGTGTGTTTTTTGTTTGTTTCACGAAATGGTATGGGTACCGATCGTTCAGAAAGCAATGGCAAACTACTGAACGCAAACATGCCCAGGAATCACGAACAGCCAAAATAATGCTGGGGTTGACTGCTACGTCCTATAAAGGATATGCAACTAACTATGTGTAAATATAATTATTAGGTGTAAAGATAGGTATTATAGTGAAAAGATATGAGTTAGGTGTATAGATATGTATTAGGTGCAAAAGTATGTGTTTGGGGTAAATATATGTGGTTGGTGTAAATATATGTATTAGGTATACAGATATGTGTTAGGTTTAAGTATATGCATTCTATGTAAGGATATGTATTCTATGTAAAAAAAAAAAAAATCTTTGTTATTTTGTAAGGATATGTATTCTAAGTGAGGATAAGTGTTAGGTATAAGGGTATGTATTCTATGTAAATATATGTGTTAAGCGTAAGGATGCGTATTCTATATAAAGATATATTTTAGATGTAAGATATGGTTTCTATGTAAAGATATCTGTTAGGTGTAAGGCTAAGTGTTAGATGTAAGGATATGTATTCTATGTAAAGATATGTGTTAGATGTAAGGATATGTATTCTATGTAAAGATATATGTTAGATGTAAGGATATGTATTCTATGTAAAGATATGTGTTAGATGTAAGGATATGTATTCTATATAAAGATATATGTTAGATGTAAGGATATGTATTCTATGTAAAGATATGTGTTAGGTGTAAGGCTAAGTGTTAGATGTAAGGATATGTATTCTATGTAAAGATATATGTTAGATGTAAGGATATGTATTCTATGTAAAGATATATGTTAGATGTAAGGATATGTATTCTATGTAAAGATATGTGTTAGGTGTAAGGCTAAGTGTTAGATGTAAGGATATGTATTCTATGTAAAGATATATATTAGATGTAAGGATATGTATTCTATGTAAAGATATATGTTAGATGTAAGGATATGTATTCTATGTAAAAATATATGTTAGATGCAAGGATATGTATTCTATGTAAAGATATATGTTAGATGTAAGGATATGTGTTCTATGTAAAGATATATGTTAGATGTAAGGATATGTATTCTATGTAAAGATATATGTTAGATGTAAGGATATGCATTCTATGTAAAGATATATGTTAGATGTAAGGATATGTATTCTATGTAAAGACATATGTTAGATGTAAGGATATGTATTCTATGTAAAGATATATGTTAGATGTAAGGATATGTATTCTATGTAAAGATATGTGTTAGGTGTAAGGCTATGTGTTAAGCAGCAGCAAGTTGCCATGTATTCCTGGAAGTAGATCCCTTCTTTTAACAAATGACAGGTATTATTTAAACCAATATTTTAGCTCACTCGTTTCCATGCAACCCTGCATTATCTATACAATAGACACACACACGCGCATTGATTAGGCATATAACTCATACATCTCCTAATTGATTGGGCACTTGATCCACACATCTCCTCATTGATTGGACAATAGATCCACATATCCCCTCATTGATTGCACAATAGGTCATGGCATCCCCTCATTCATTGGAAAATAGTTGTACACCATTGCTTTAGCTTTCGAGGTCTCCACAAGTGGCAGCCATTCATACACCAAATACTCATACAAAAGCCACTCATACAACAGCCACTCATACAACAGCCACTCATACAACAGCCACTCATACAACAGCCACTCATACAACAGCCACTCATACAACAGCCACTCATACAACAGCCACGCATACAACAGCCACTCATAGAAGAACCACCAATACGACAGTTCTTTGCCCAAACGTGTGCCCTGGAGAGGTCACTTCAGCATCGCGTAATAGCTGTGGTACAACACGGCAAGTAGCTTTTACCGGTTGTAAGTCGTAATGCTCGATTGGCGTAGAGCAAGGCGCCAGGGTTTGCTTCCGACGGTTTGAGATCATCGTATATCATTAGACAGCTACCGCCCGCCTAAGCGGGGCACCCCCCAGTCAATAAGGTGTTGTCTCGTTACGGTTCATCTGCTCCTGAAGGTGACACATGGACCGCAATTTATACACCTAGAAACAAAAAAAAAAAAAAAAAAAAAAACCAGCCCTAAGGCTGGGAACATGGAACGTAAGAACCATGACCCCTGGCATCTCAGACGATCTAAACAAGATTGTCGATGCCCTCAAAACAGCAGTGATAAACAACGAGCTACACAGACTGGGGATATACATTGTCACCCTGCTGATACCAGACTCTCAGAATCTGGAAACATCAAGGAGAGGTCATTTCCATGTCTGATCTGTCCGGTCCCCAACATGGCGGTTAGGCATTGAACCGTTACGGTCTCTGGAGTGTTTATCCTTGTGGCTACAGTTTGCATTCACATTTTCCTCATGTTGGACTGGTAGTATATGGTTCCGTCGCCCTTCTACTGAGTGATTGCGTGGTGCAACATTGTAAGCTGTGAGATTCGCATGGAATGCTTTTACATCTGTCCGCTGTTGTTTGCACAGTGAACTGCATGTTCGGAACAATGGCTACTAGCTGAATTGAGTGGTTTGCCTTTTCGGTTCACGAGTGCATTTATCATGAGACTTCTGGGAGTCGTCACTGGAGCTACGAATGTCGTGCTTTGTGCTGCGCTTTCGGCGGGTCTACCTGCAGAGAGAGACCGAGCCATGTGGGATGAAACCAGGGACAATGAAATCTTTCTGGTGACTGCTGATTCCATCGACGAAGAACTTTATGTTTCGTGGAGGACTTTTGTGTTGGCATTCTGACAGCGGCATTATACGCCGTATACCCGTGCGGGGTGTTGTCTTTCCGAGACTTCTGTCTGTTCCACTTTTAACATAGGGCAGTGGGGAGCATATTGTGTGGTATTCACTGGCACAGGGACGGAGTATAATAGGGACGACCCGTTGCCGTGAAGTTGAAACCGCGACTAACTAACTAACTAACTAACTAACTAACTAACTAACTAACCAACCAACCAACCAACCAACCAACCAACCAAACAACTAACTAACTAACTAACTAACTAACTAACTAGCTAGCTAGCTAATTAACTAACTAACTAACTAGCTGACTGACTGACTGACTGACTGACTAACGAACGAACGAACTAACTAACTAACAGACTAACTAACTAACTAACTAACTAACTAACTAACTAGCTAACTAACTATCTAACTAAGTAACTAACTAACTAACTAGCTAACTAACTAACTAACTAACTAACTAGCTGACTGACTGACTGACTGACTGACTGACTGACTAACTAACTAACTAACTAACTAAGTATTTAATTTTCTACTGGCTTGGAAAGCCGTGCGGGGAGACTAGGGAGCATGGTTTTAGCTTCGCTGTCAGAAACAAACTGCCTAAAATTCATTATGCCACCATGTGGTGAATACTGAAACTCCAACCCCAGACAGAATCATGCCTAGTCAATACCATAGGCGTCTACGCCCCAACACTAACCGCAGCATCATAATCTAAAGCTACGTTTTATGACGACCTTAGCAAAATGGTCAGTGAAACAACAGAGGAGCAATACCTTTTCATCTTGGGAGATTTCAACGCCAAGGTTGGCTCCGACCACAAATCTTGGCCTGTTTGTCTAGGACAGTTTGGCGTTGGGAAGATCAATGACAACGGACAACGTCTTTTGGAATTCTGCAGCCATCATAATCTGTGCATGACCAACACATCAAAGAACTGGCATAAAATGGTTCTCACTAAACCCAGCAAATCTCCGCAATGTACGACTGACTCGCAGCTATCATAGTGCTGACTGCGAAACTGATTATCCACTCGTTTCCAGCAAGGCGAAGATAAAGCCAAAAATATCTACAGAAACAGAACGTAAGGCAGATTGACACCAGGCCATTGACACCAGTGGCACCCAAAACAAAGAGAAGGTCAATAAATTCACTTAGGCTTTAGCGGAGACTCTGCCTGGCCCCACAGATGGAACAGCCACCGAGAGATGGAGTCATTTGGGCGACACCATCTACAACACAGCACTCTCAACATTTGGCAAGAAGCAAATTAAGTCAGCCGTCTGGTTTGAAGCACACTCTGAAGAGATGCGACATGCATTTTCAGTGCATAAAACATCACCATCAGAGAAAATATTTCAGGCAGTGCGAACAGCTAGAAATAAAGTACAACAAACAGCTAGAAAAATGTGCGAACAGGTACTGGCTACATCTCTCTGCACAAATTCAAACTTGTGCAGACACAGGAAATAAATGAGGAATGTACGAGGGCATCAAGCAGGCTGTCGGCCCATCATAAAATATTATGGTACCTTTACGAACAACAGGGTCTGCAGCTTTCCCTTCTTTCATCGTTGTAATAGCCATCTCTAATTCCGCCTGCAATAGGTTTGGTCCATCTTGGGTATTATACAATGTTGGTTTATTAACCCAGCTGTCCCAGAATAAATCTTCTGTGTAATCTGTCCATTTTTTTTATTAGGTTGTTATTATCAATACTCTCATCTACTAAACTCACTACTTCCCAAGAGATTACAAACACATAACAATGCTGGGGTTGACTTCGACGGCCTGTAAAGGATATGCAGCTAACGTTTTTAATTGTAAATCTTTTTCTATTTCCATGCAATCTTCCAAGTTGTGTTTTATTTCAAGATCCACTATTTCTTTTCATTTTGTCTTCAACCACTCTTCTTAGGCAACTCTGCACAGATAATGCATTTATCTGTCTATTAATATATTATCTGTAATGTTCTTTGCTTTCCGATGTAATCGTTTATCCATAAGTGTTTGTTTTTTCTTATCAATCCTCACTGGCAATGTGGTATTTGCAATATGTATACTGTTTTTACACATTCAAATTTTGTATTAATTAAACCCTCAGGATTATCACGTCTATAATGGTCCATACTTCCAACGATTAGTCAATCATATTAGTTTATTTTCCTCAACCTCGTATAGTTGACTTGTGTCTGGTTTGTTCAATGCGGATATATCTATTTAATATGTCTTTGATGTCCTTATTCCTGCATTGTTAAGATTTATTTGTAATTTTAAGACTGCAAGAATGTGCCCAGAGTTGATATCATCAACAGGGTTTGTTTTGGCATTTGTAACATTGTTTTTAAATCTATTTCTAATAATCATGTAGTCAATATGGATTCTATTTCTATCTCCTGGGCTTTTCCACGTATATAGTTTCCCAGGGTTATGTTGGAAACCATGTGTTACAAACAATAAGATTGTTTTCTTCACAGAGTGCATCAGCCGGTCTCCTCTGTCGTTTCTGTTTCCAATACATTATATTTAAACAATGGCCAAAGGTAATTTGGGGCATTCCGATGCAGGATTTTGTGAATTAGTTTAGTTTTATTGAAAAGCAGGCGATTGCGGAATAATAGTAACTGAAGGCGTTTATACAGGCTAGGATTGTCAGATAAATGTTTGCTATAAATTAGACTCATGGCCCGTTTCTGGAGTGAGTAAAGTCGCTTGGTGTTTGAATTAGAAAAACCGTCCCAGATTGTGGAGCAGTAGTCAAAGTGTGTCTGTATATGGGAAGTATAGAATAGTTTCCTCGTGTCCTCATCAAGGAAGTTTTTAATTTTGGCGAGTTGGTAGACTTTTTTCGCTGTTTGTTTAATGAGCGCTTGAACGTGGGAATTAAAGGTTAGGTTTCTATCAATGATTAGGCCTAATGTTTTGTGCTCAATTACACTTTCTACTGGCATGTTATCGATGTGAAGTTGACGTGATGTGTGTGAGCTTAGAGTTTGAAGTCTTTGTCTGGTTGTTAATAACATTGCTTTTGTTGTAGTGATGTTAATTTGCATACGGTTTGAATAGCTCCACCTAACTACATTATTTAATTCTTGTTGTAAAGACGACTCCAGTAAAGTACAGTTTTCAGCGTTTGTGTACACTGTACAGTCATCTGCAAATAGATCGCAGGACGACGAAAGATGCAAAGGTAGATCGTTAATACATATGGCAAATAATAGAGGGCCAAGAATAGAGCCTTGTGGTACTCCAATATTGAAGGTAGTGGTTTGAGACAGAGATTTATTATGTGATACTACTTGCTTTCTGTTTGATAGAAAAGATGATATTAGAGTGACTACATTAGGGCCAATTTTCATTGCCTCAAGTTTTTTAATTAAAATAACATGTTCTATCATATCAAATGCTTTCTTCAAATCAATAAACACAGTTCCACATAGACTGTTGTTGTTTATATTATGGTGCCAATTTTCTATCATGTTTGTTAGGGCCGTATGGCAAGAATATTTTGGTCGAAATCCTTATTGGCTGTCAACAATAAGCTTGTTGCGAACTAAATACTGTAATGTAACTTTATGGATGTGTTTTTCTAGTGGCTTAGATAGTGATGATAGTAAGGAAATAGGTCTGTAATTGTTTGGGAGACCATTGTCCAATGAACCAGATTTAAGAAGAGGGTACACTTTAGCGATTATGAGAGCTGATGGAAAGTGGCCTTTGGTGAGGCACTGATTATATACATAGGTTAGTGATGTACAGATCACTGGCGCAGCACAACGGAGAATCCGGTTGCTGATTCCATCTAATCCAGATGAGGTTGTGTTTTTTAGGTTTCTGAATTAAGTGAATACTTCAGTGATTGTCATTAGCGGTATGTCGGAAAGAATATCGCGGGAGCATCTATTCTCGGAAAACGATGACAATAAAGATAAGTTGCAAGGAGAATTAGGTATTGAAGCCTTCAACTGGTCTATGTCAGCTTGAAAACAATTACTGAATTGGTCGCATGTAATATGATTTGATGGTAAAGAATTTCGGAAGTTATACTTGTTTGTCAAGGTGTTAATTGCCTTCCATATATCCTTACTATTTGTTTTATCCATTACTAAGTTCTTAAAGTAATTTTTCTTTTCCTGTCGTATGTTATATTGAACTTTGTTTCTAAGAGTACGGTATGCACTGAGATCCCGCTTTTTATGTGCTTTATCTCTGTCTCTCATAATTTGAAGTATTTCCTGGGTGATCCAAGGTGGCTTGACGTGGTGTTTTACTCGAACTTCCTTGACTGGCACATGTCTATCAAAAACATCAATAAAGGTTTTCATCCAGAATTCCAGAGCATCATCCGGGTCAGGAAGCTGATAAACATTAGCTAGAGGTTAACTGAGCAAGTCCTGTAAAAATGCGTTTTGGTTGAAATTTTTGTAACTTCCATATTTTACACTTATGTGTTTATGTTTAGGAGTTTTAATTTCTTTTTTAGACCACGTGCAGCATATTGGGTACTGATCGCTCATTGAACAATTGGGTACGGTGCATTCTATGATGTAGTCTGAGCAAGTTACATAAATGTGATCTATGACTGTTGAAGATGACTTTGTTACTCTATTAGCTTGTTGTACTATTTGTTGGAAATTGTATGATGCAATTATATTTCCCCATATTATGTTGGATTTTTTGGTGTCAATGTTAAAGTCTCCGAGTAGTATAATTTCCTTCCCAGAAGCGAAAACCACATCCATCATGGTAGTGATATTTCGTACCAGACGTGTCCAGCACTGGGATTTCGATAGAGGTAGCCAATTATCAGGGGTGTGCGGTTTTGAAGTTTTAGCTCTAACCAAATACATTCTATTTCGCAAGTTTCAAAGTCTAGTCTATGGTGAGCATTTAGTAAATAAGAAACATAGGTTACTATGCCTGTCTCTTGTTTCCTACAGGGATCCCTTCTAAAAACTTTGTACCCTTTAATAGAGATGCCCTCATCTGAAATTTTATTGTTAAGCCTACTTTCACTAAGGCCGAATAAATGAATATTTTGATTAAGAATAGAAGATAACTCTGGTAGCTTGTTAAATAAGCTGCAAATGTTTAAGTGTCCAAGGCGTATTCCTAACTTATTGAGCCAGTGTTGCCACTTCTCAGACATTTCATCTATGAAGAAATTGTAAATTAGTCAAAGTTAAGCAAAAATACAAGATCATAAAAAAATCCCAATTACATTAACTTACAAAATATCAGTAATACAAATCGATAAGTAAATGACAATATTATAACGATATAACTAATTAGACAAACGAATATAATGCAAACAAGGAACAAAACGAATTAAAGAACATACAACAAATAATTAACCTGAAAAAACTACTTCACAAGCTAAGTACCAACTGTTATCCAAAAGAATCAATAAATGACTATACAAGTCAATGTCTCTGTTTAAAGCGGGGAGTGAAGACCCCCTCACTCAGAGTATTAACGCGATAAAAAGTATTATAAAAGATATCTAAGTGTCAATCTCTGTGACTTCAATACGAGTCAATGTTTACAGCCACGTACAATTCAGTACGTTGCTATATAAATCAATAACCAAGTATGCGCATAAACTTTCTAGGAGAGGCTCTTTCTTGTACCGCGATCCGGTGTTGCTTTGTACTGAATTGCTAGTAAATACCAGGCTGTGTTGGTCCTTGGTACAGCGACATCATAAATGCCTGCCGAAGTGAAGCTGGGCTAAACCGTGTGAGGTATAACAACTCTGGGTTACAATGGAGTGGATACTGTTGATTTCTCACGGGTGTGTAATGACTTCCAACTACAGGCTCTGATTCGTGGCTAACAGGAGGCTGTGGTGGCACGTTGTTGTTACTACTGCATTGATTCTTGCTGTGGAGAAGAGGGAACGTATCTAGAGAGAGATAGAGAGAGAGAGAGAGAGAGAGACAGACAGACAGACAGACAGACAGACAGACAGACAGAGACAGAGAGAGGCAGAGAGAGAGAGAGAGAAAGAGTGAGAGAGGCTGAGACAGAGAGAGAGACTGAGAGATGGATATGTTGTGAGCTGAAAATACAGAGATAGGGATAAAGGGTGTTAAAACGAAATAGATGGATAGTAATATACAGACAGAAGGCAAACAACATATATAGGTAAAATATACAGAATGATACGAAACGTTTAAGTAAAGCAGACGTCAGAGAATGAAGACATACAAAAATGGAGCTCCAGACGTAAGTGGCAGAAGACATACAGAAGCTGGAGCTCTTGACTGGCAAAGATATGTAAGGTATTCAGCACGGGTCAGACAACTAACACTTGTGTTTGTGACTTATATCCAGAACTGCCACAGAACCTGGCCGAGTTTTACTGTATCGCAAACGGCAATTTCAGTAACAAGGAGCAGGTGGAGAGGGACGGTGGTGATTATTTCTTGATGGATGTCAGAGCCCAGCCGGTACTAGCACCTGCGTTGTCGCCGGTAAGTGTATCCACACATCCTAGAACCGACATCACAAACAGTAGAAACTATGAATAAGAGTAGAATCTATGCATAACAGAAGAAACTATCACATAATTCAGGTATATCTATAAAATATCATATATTGTTTTCAGCAATCTGGACACTTGGTCTACTCCATAATCTTCCAAGGCATTGATAATTTATGTTGGGATGTTGTCTGGTCCCGTAGCCATGCCTGTTTTCATATGATTTAGAACATTCGGAGCACACATCCTCTAAATTGATGGTTCTTCATTATTTATTTCTAATATCTGTTCCTCTCTTGTATCATTATAAAGACCTTTAACATAATTTGACAGTGCGTGCACAATCTAATCTTTTTCTTTCTATTATTAGTGTCATAAAATCGCGTCAGTCAGCCTTGTGAATTTTTGGTCTAGGGGAATTTACCCAGATATTACTTGACTAGGACCCCTCGGAAGTGATCGCCCTTTGTTTTGGCAAGGCTGGAAAGTTCGAAACATGTCACGGTGAGCGTAGCTCTGTGAAACCGACTGCGTATGTGTCTCGCGCATGGGCTGTTCTTAGCGCCAGGCAGACAAAGCAGTCAGTTGTTTTCTGTTAGGCAAGGAGGCCAGACGCCGTGAGGTATTGTGTGATTTCATGCATGAAGTCCTGAGACGAACAATGTCTTCAAGGTGACTGAAGAAACTCGAAATCATGTCCCACAGATCGACATATTCTCCAGCAGGCCTGTTTTGTGGCCAGTCGAAGGAATGTGGGTTAAAATAGTTTATTTAATGTCGGTGAGCCGTGCAGCAAAAGAGAGAGCATGCAATTGAAGCATGCTGGATACCAAAAGCCAAAAAGTGCAGGTTATGCTGAGCGCATTTTTTTTTTTCACCATGAAGGGCTATTGTTGGCCAACTTTAAAGAACCTGGTGTCAACATCGACTCTACCCACTACTTGGAAACACTAGAAAAGCTGCAAAAGCCATCGAGAATAAACGACCCGGCATGCTTTCTCGCTGTGTGATTTTGTTGCACGATAACACTCGTCCGCGTGTTGCAAAGATTATGCAGGAAACATTAACTTGGAAGAAGTGGGAAACTCTGCAACATCCAGCCTATAGTCATGATTTGTCACCATGCGATTTTCATTTGTTCGGACCTCTAAAATAGCTCTCAATGGTCAACGATTTCACACAGATGCAGACGTAATGAACGCTGTGAACATTGGTTTAGTGAGCAACCACAATCTTTTATTTTTGCGAACTGCATTCACCGCCTACCTAAGTAATGGAATGCTTGCCCGAGTGTCTACGGCGACTTCTTCTGACCAACCCATAGTGCATAATTCATTCAAAATGAATGCTTTATTTAATTCTACCACACATGTTAATGTTTCTGTAATCTTTTTGTAATAAAGCCATTGGAACGGGTTTCCAATTCCAATTCAAATTTCCAAAACAAAAATTCCAAATTCGGTCTCGTTAAACCTGCTTCCTCAGCTTCGGTTATTGTTGAGATCCGTCGTTTTTGTGGGTTATTCAATCAATTTTACGAGTTGGTCCTAATCCGGACTGGTTATATCGGCTTATGTGTCTGTGACGTCAGCTTTGTGGGGGGAGGGGGTGGCGTCTGTATTATGTGCCCGTCTCCCCTGGTGGTGTCTGTTGTTACTGAAGGCTGCTGGTTCGTCTGGTTTGACTGGTTGCAGTCCTTAACAGGACTTATTATTTGGTATTTTTTGCCTCCTTTTTATGTGTATTTTCTGTAGGAGCTTATCCTCCTTCTTTTCTTGTTTGCGTAATATCTCTTCCCTCTCCCTTTTGATTCTCGTGCGCCTGTTTGCCATATAATCTCTTTTACTTTATATTTGCATATTGTATTTTACTTCCTCGAGTTCATTCATTCTATCTGTTAGTTAGTTAGTTAGTTAGTTAGTTAGTTAGTTAGTTAGTTAGTTAGTTAGTTAGTCGACAGATCATCCTCGTTGCACATCGGACCATTCAGTCCATAAGTGTTCGGATCCCCTCCTCAGCAAATCCCGCAGAGTGTAGCGGCTAACGACGCCAGTTCTGTGTTGGTTTATCAATCTTCTTTGGCTTCCTGCGTAGTGTTCTTGTTTGGCCACCCCTCTTTTAATTTGCTGCTCTCGCAGTCTGGCCATTGTTGTAGATTCACAGTCATCACTTGGTTCTTGCAAAAGTCTCACTTCTCGTAGAGCATTCAGAATGTCAGCCTGGTCCATGGCGCGTCCGCCCTCCACAGTAGCCTCACCTGCGAGCTTGTCAGCCCGCTCATTTCCTTGTACTCCCGCATGCCCTGGAACGATGATGAAACTAATCTTTGCCAGCCGAGACCGCTTCAGAGGCAGCAACTATTCTCTTCGGATCGACCCCTCATCTATCCTCTTGATCATGTTCATTGAGTCGCTAAGGAAACAAGCCCTAGTGAATGTCTGTGTCTCGAGCCATGTTATTGCTTTACTTACTGCCATGACTTCCATGGTCAGGCTACTTGTGGTTTCAGTGAAAGCACCAGAGTCCTCCTTCACAATTCTCCCTCCGGCCCGAGCTGTAAAGGCCCATGAGCTTCTCACATGTCGGACAACCGACCCATCTGTGTAGATGACCGCGTCACTGTCTATCTGTTCCTAGGAGCCAGGGTCATTGGATGAGGGTAATCTGTGCCATCGTCATTCTCTTCCCCATTATTATTTCTTCAGAGGTATGGTGGTATATCGGTTTCCTCTTGGATTTCTTGGAGTACGGTAATGTCTCGGCCTTTTGTTGGGTTTCATCTTGCAGCTTTTCTGTGCTCGTTTCCTTGGCTTCAGCTGGTTTGCTTTGGGCTAGATCAATTTTTAGCATTTCTCTCTCCGCTTTGATGTCCCGTAGAATCTCTTCATTCTTCTTTGTCATATGTACCATATGTTCCACTTCTTGCCTGATATTTCGCTGTATCTCCAGTATTTCATCCAGCAGCTTTTCATTGTCGCTGGTCGGTGCCGGTGTTTGAAGTGGCTTGATTTGCTTCTTTAGCTCATCTATCTGGTCTTGCCGTTGAGTTTTTTCTGCTTGTGAAATGCTTGTGGCTGTCTCGCATCTCCACCATGCTTCGTTGCATGGCGTCTTTGTGTTGATGGCAAAATTTAACACGTCTCTGTGTCGTTGCAGGTACAGGAATCCCAAGTATTTTGCTCCATGCTTGCCCAGGCAGTTGGCGCAAGTTTATTTTGTTATTGGGTGCTCGGAAGTCCGTGTCCAGCTTGGCCAGCGAACACTCCTTGAATGCGTGGTGATCGGTGCAGTACCGGCAGATTTCCGTCTTGCTGCGACACGCTGCTCTGCTGTGGCCGGCCCTCTGACATCTGGAACATTGGTTGACTCTTGGGATGAATCTCTCTGGCTGTTGTATTTTCTTGTTGATTGATACTGTGGTCGGCATCTCGCTGCCGTCTGTCGTCACCACCGCCAAGGTTGTAGGAACCTTGGAGTGGGTGTGGAGCCGCTCCGCCTTCAAGAATCGGATGTGGAGGTTCTTTTCCCGAAGCTGCTTAAGGATTTCTTCGTCTGATAGCTCCACTTGGATATGCTTGACAACCCACATCACTTGCTTATCGGTGAGTTCGTGTTTCCGACTCTGGTGTATTTCTCCTCTTTCTGCTTCTCAGTAGGTTTGGCTCTTGTCTATGGTGGACTATCGACGGTCTCCCTCGTCATGGCTTCAGTAATAGCTGTAGTTTCAGGATCTTTGTTACAGCTCGCAGGCAAGTTCTCCACGTTCATCTTCTTGACGGTCTTGTCGGCTCCCACACTGCACATCTTGGATGCCACGTGTCCTTTGGTGTTCTTGCGACGTGCCATTTTCCTCCCCCGTATCAGACTTCTTGACGTGTTCAGGTGACTTGTCTTGATAGCGCTATCAGTTGCGAATGATGACAACGTGGAAAGGGTTTCAAATGAACGACCCTTATATATGCTGAAAAAATGCAATAAAGTAACGCATGTCAGCATAATGAAGATGCTTGCAGATCTACACATTGATGGGAAAGACCTTAGACTTGTGATAAACATATATTGGGAACAAACAACTGCCATGATGATTGATTTTGAAATAGGTCATTATCAGCCCATTAAGTGAGGTGTGCGGCGTGGATGTGTGATCCCTCCAGATATTTGTTCCATATACAGTGAAAATACTTTATAAATTTTAGAAGATATGAGAGGAACTACCATAAGGGGACATAATATCAATTACATTAGATATGATGATGATACAGTATTGATTGCAGAAAATGAAAACGATTCGCAATATTTTGTAGATGCGATTGTGGTACACAGTGAACAACTAGGGTTAAAATTAAATTGTAAGAGGGTACAGATTATATTCGTCACTAGGAAGAAAGCCATATCACAATGCACTATACTCGTAAATTGGAATATTCTTAAACAAATGAATTGCCAAATATATCTAGGAATATAAATATTATCTGATGGTAGGAAAATATACTGAATAATAAAAAGATGCCAATTGCAACAAGAAAAAGATTGTTGAAGTGCTTTATAGAACCTGCATTTTTGTAAGATTGTGAAACGTATTTGATGATCAGACAAGAAGAAAAACATCCAATGGCAGTGGGAATGCTGTTTCTGAGGACAATGAAAAGAATACCATGGACATATAGACAAATCTATACGCTAGTCCTGCAAAAGGCAAATTAACACAGTAAACTGAGAAATTAGAGTGGAGAGTCAAACATGTTATGGGCACGTTATGAAAAGAAATACACTTGGTGAAAACTTGCAAGATTGAGGGGAAAAGAACTAGGGGAGTGCAGGAAATTAAATATCCGGATGGCTTGATCACGTGGCATGGTCGGGACAAGAACACAGTGCTGATCCTTGACTTTGGTGATCGTGTTAGATGACGAAATATGACTGCCCTAGATTTTTTTACCATGGAGCATAATGATGATGATAATTGAGTTTGTATAAATCATGTATGTATGCATATGTGTATTTAAGTATGTTAGGTTTATAAACGTGCGAGCATCTCTCTCTCTCTCTCTCTCTCTCTCTCTCTCTCTCTCTCTCTCTCTCTCTCTCTCACTCTCTCTCTCTCTCTCTCTCTCTCTCTCTCTCTCTCTCTCTCTCTCTGTGTGTGGGTGTGCGTTTGTGTGTCTGCGTGCCTGCTTGCCTGTCTCATAACATGGGTATATGCATTTTAAATTTAACAGCATTCTTTTAACAATGTATTATTATGTGGATGTAGCAATAAAAATAGATAATTGATGTCTGACAAATGAGTGATTGGAAGGGCCGAATGTAAGACGGGCCTGGGTGTGATCCTTTGAACATAAAGTTCTTTCGTTGCAACTGTCTGTTTATCTACCACATTCATTTCAGATCCCCGTTATTTATTTTGAGGATTTTTACTACGGCATCCTGGTTCGAGCTTTTATATTAATAGTTACTGAAGGAGACGACGGCATTGGCTTCATTACCCCGTACAACTTCACAGGAAACACGGACATCAAGTTGGTTCTTTACCACTCATTGACACGCTTTCTATCATTGCTAAACATTGAATGCACACTGACTACTATAATTACACTTTCAATCTACACTTACTACCATTACGCAACTTTAATCTACACTTACTACCATTATTCAACGTTTAGTCTACACAGATACAATTAGTAATCTTTGAATTTACACTTATTAACATTATTAATCTTACAATTTACACTTACAACAATTATTAAAATCTGATTACCATCTTCTACCTTACTAAACTTTGAATCTACACGTATTACCATCACTAAACTTTTAGTCTGCACTTACTATCATTATTATACTTTGAATCTACACTTGCTACACTTACTAAATTGTGTGTCTACGCTTATTACAACAGTAGAACTTTCATGTGCTCTTACTACAATTGCTAAATTATGAATATGCTCTTACTACCATTACTGCAATTTAATTCTAAATTTACTACCATTATTAAACTTCGAATATACACTTACTACACTTACTAAAGTGTGTGCCTACACTTACTAGAACAGTAAAACTTTCATGTGCACTTAGTAAAATTGCTAAGTTGTGAATCTGCCTTTACTACCATTACTATAATTTAATTCAAAAGTTACTACCATGATTAAACTGTTAATCTACACTTACTGTCATTATTTAACTTTGTATCTACATCTACACTTCCTATCAATGTACACTTTGATTTCCAGTTACTAACATTATTAAACTTTGAATCTACACATACTGTCATTATTAAACTTTAAATTTTTACTGACTCGTAGTATTAAAATTTGAACCTACACTTACTATCATTATTAAACTTTGCATCGACCCTTACTACCATTACTAAACTTTGAACCTAGACTTACCACAATTACTAAACTTTGAACATACACTTACTAACATTCCATCTATCCATCCATCCATCGTGTGCCATGCCGATAAGCGTGGGCGGTCATATTCTGCCATCTCACTCGATCACCAGAGTCCTGGATCAGCTCTGTGTTCCTGTCTCGACCATGCCATCTGGCCAAGCCATTCAGGTATTTACCTCTCGGTCTTCCCCTTGGTCTCTTCCCTTTGATCTTGCCAGTTGTCACCAAGTTCTTCAAGTCATTTCTTCTCAAAACATGCCTAAAAAATATAGATTGTCTACGTCTAATGACTCTAATCAGTTTACGATCTTCATTTGTTTCTTGAAGAACGCGTTCATTGGTTATTCTGTCTGTCCATGGTTTTCTTTGCATTCTCCACAGAAATAACATTTCCACAGGCATCAGCTGTTTTTCAGCTTGACTGCTTATTGTCCACGCTTCACATCCATACAAAACTAACATTACTAACCGTTAAATGTGCAATTACTAGCATTACTAAATTACTAAACTATGAATCTACATTTACTACAATTATTAATTTTTGTATCCACACTTACAATTACTTAACTGTGTATCCACAGTTGCTACCATTACTAAACTTTGTATCCACACTTATTACAATTACTAAACTATGTATCTACACTTACTACCATTACTAAACTTTGTATCCACACTTGCTACCATTACTAAACGTTGTATCCACACTTACTACCAATACTAAATTGTGTATCCACACTTACTACCATTACTAGACTTTGTATCCACACTTACTGTCACCAACTGGCTTGAGGTAGCTCCCGTTTGGGCAACCACTCAGCCAAAATCATTTTCTTCTACTGGTGGTTAGTTCTGGATGCAGTTTGAGATCCCCTAACTCTGTCAGAAGGGACTAATTACCACTGACTAATCCCAGAGAGAAAACGTGGAACAAATGTCTGTTATGCTGATGTAAGACACTGTCCCTGATACTCAAGAAAACAGCCAAGAAGTGGCTCGTTGAAGATAGAATATATCTATATAGATTTGGCTGTACTTGGTATCACCAGAAGTGAGAAAGGAGGATGTCAGGGTCTTAAACTTGGCTCGCTTTCCTAACTAGTGTGAGACAGTACAAATACAACGTGATTTGACGTAAGACTCAACGACACATCGTTCGGTGGATTTATTAACATATCAAATACAGAACGATGATCACAAATACATATAATGGATACTTTACAACTTACATCCACAATACAGTCACAAGTCTGACTCGCAAGATGTCCAGACACTCGCCTTTCAATACAGAAACCATACAATGCCTCTCTCACACGTCCGTCCTGTTCCGTGTCCCCAGAGCTGTCTGGACCTGGTTTGCAACTTGCCTCCTGCCTAACGTGACGTCACGTGGCAGGCGTGCGTCTTGCGTTGGCGGCCTGACCGCTGGTCAGCCAGCGATCTCGCAGGCCGGTAACTCATTCGCCTGGCGGCGCAACGAAGTGGTTGCATCCCTTACTGGGAGCTAAGTCGCCTGGCGGTCGTAACGATGTCCCTGCATCGCTGTCCACTGTCGGACTCTGACACGCTCCCCCGGTAAACTCCATGAAAGATGTCGTCTTTCATGTATAATGTCTGTACCTGTAATAGTATGCTCTTGTCAGAGTCTACCTTTCCATTGTTATACACAACGTTATCAAAATTACACACATGGCATAGAAATATATATAAGACCTGGGAGTTGGGTACAAAGACATGTGGTGTTTCATGTGTAACACATATCAGGCTTCACCCTCTCGATGGCTGGTTACCTCAATTGTATTATCACCCAGTCAGATCAGTACTACCAGCTTCACGCATCTACCTCGCAGCAATTTGAAAAAAAAAAGAATAATATGGTTCTTGGAACAAAAACCATCTAGCCAGACTGAAATACGGCCTTATATAAGTCGTATAAAACACTCTAACCCTGTCCCTATTTGGCCAGGAGTTATTGTGTTGGTATACAATGTTGGCAACCCTCTGCCATGCCCAGTAGATGCCTGCCTGTGGTGTCAACACTTTAACAACAACATGTTATATTACACACAACACATTAGCATATACATTTCAAATTATGGCCCTTTGTGTGAAAATGTAATAACAATAAAATGAAAGGGAAATAATTTTACCATTAGTGAAACCCAATAATTTACAATAACTATTTAACTTCTTAGTGTCATTGCTTGACGTTTCTTCATATTAACGAGAAAAAGTCGGTAATATGAATACGTTAATCAAGATATGATTCTAAGATTACATTAGAGAAATAAATAAACACACAATTCGTGTATTCAATTTTATAGAATCGTAAACATTTTACAATCGTCAAAACTTTTTAACGTTTTATATGTTGTCTGCTATTTTTGTTCTAAATTTATAAATAATCCGGAAGTACACACGAGCTGTACAATCAGCTGATGGTAAAGCTAGTAGAACACACCTGTTCCGGTTTGATGTAGTTTAAAGAAGGAACAATGTTCTCAAAGTTCGTGTTGGATTTTGGTACACAATCTTCTGGATTACGATCGAATGTTGATGTGTTAGATGTTTCAGTCGAACACTAAAGGTTTCGGTTCACTGCAGAGGTGTAGAAAAGTCGTCACTGTTCAGTTTTTACTTTCACACTCGTCATTAAAATGTTCCTGGAGGAATCAACACGAAGTTATCACTGTCACGGTGGATAATTCGCTTCAGGTAAGTGCGAATATGACACTGTTCTTGTACGTAATATATACAGTTAATAAAGTTCGCTTTCTACCACATACTAAACATTTATACCCTACAATCACTACATGAACTAGTAAAATAAGAACACTATATATAACGAGAGTAATCCCTATCACAATATTGTAGACATTACACAGCTTTTCGTGAATGAAAAAAACACTATTCACTGCTAAATGGCTGTGTCGGTCTGAGTGTATTTGTACTGTCTCACACTAGTGCCTGCTTGTCACTAAGTGTTGATTAGGTTTGTATGGCGTTGAGTATAATTGTATGTCGTAAGTTTGTCCGTCAACAGTTTTTTTTTTCAATACACGTTACTTTCTTTCAAAACACTTTTCGCGTTCCACAAACTCAATTCACAAAGACAATCTACAAGTATCTTAACACTCTACAACATTGATGACACATCACTTACATCAAGATGACATTCAGTAAGGAAATGGACATCAAGTTTACAAGATGGCGACAAGGTCAAAATGGCGACAAGATCACAATGTCGACAAGGTCAAAACGGTGACAAGTTTCACAAATCACAAATGTTTTACACGCTTACAGGATCAAACAGAATGTATGCATTGTACGTTTACAAATGGTCTTACACATGTTTAAATAATGTAGTAACAATCAAAATGAGCCTTCCATGATTACATTTAAGTTTAGATCTAACTCAATCAAAGCTGGACGAGACCTTCACGTTCAACAAGGACAAGCTATTCACGTTCAAATATAACTAAATTAAAGCTGGACGAGACCTCACGTTCACACATGTCTGGGTCTTAAACTTGGCTCGCTTTCCTAACTAGTGTGAGACAGTACAAATACAACGTGATTTGACGTAAGACTCAACGACACATCGTTCGGTGGATTTATTAACATATCAAATACAGAACGATGATCACAAATACATATAATGGATACTTTACAACTTACATCCACAATACAGTCACAAGTCTGACTCGCAAGATGTCCAGACACTCGCCTTTCAATACAGAAACCATACAATGCCTCTCTCACACGTCCGTCCTGTTCCGTGTCCCCAGAGCTGTCTGGACCTGGTTTGCAACTTGCCTCCTGCCTAACGTGACGTCACGTGGCAGGCGTGCGTCTTGCGTTGGCGGCCTGACCGCTGGTCAGCCAGCGATCTCGAAGGCCGGTAACTCATTCGCCTGGCGGCGCAACGAAGTGGTTGCATCCCTTACTGGGAGCTAAGTCGCCTGGCGGTCGTAACGATGTCCCTGCATCGCTGTCCACTGTCGGACTCTGACAGAGGAGTTAAGACATGCAACGTAATCTGGTTACTTATGACTGCATAGGCAAGATACCTCCCGGACATAGATTCCCACTTCTGGACAATATGTGTGAACCCCCACTAAATGATACAATAATGTGTGTACTTGATACGCTACACAAACATTTATAAACATTTAGAATTATACGGACAAATTGAGTTTTTAAAATACAACAACTGTGTTTATTATTTATAGTATTGATGATCATATGATGATGTTGATGATTATGGTATACGTAACTTAAGAGGTCACATAGGTCATGCTTCCCCCAGTGAGACGCAGTTCACTGTCAGATTGAAGGAGTCCAAATTGGTCCCTCACAAGGCTAAGTCACTTCCTGATATGGGTTGTTGACTGTCCATTGCTCCTAAGAGATCTGGAATGAAACAAACGGAGATGGGTAGTATCTACGTCTACACCTCTCAAAACACATATGTCTATACATTCATATAAACATACATTCAAGTCATAATATATGATGGTATGATGATATATATGATGGCATGTTACATAAACATATATCAGTTCTAAATAAATAAATATATATGTATATATTCATAAAACTATTTAGAACATCTATAGCTCAAAACATACATATTCATATACATTTGTGTAATGGAGTGTTTCCCATATAAGTTCACCTCACTTACACTCTCCCTTTCTGATTCATTCATACTGTCTTGTCGGAAGGACTGGTCGCACAGTCCTGTCGAACATTAAATGCCTTCCCTGAATCTGTCTGGGATATTGAATGTCCTAAGTCATGTCTGTCCTCATGCAGACATCATGCAGACAAGGTGAACTGGTGCCATTCCTCAAACCAAGTGTTTTCACCACAATCTTGGTAAGCACTCAAAGTGTTGGTCCAAATAATCAATGTTAATTGGACGCTATCAAGAGACTGGTGGCTCTCAGGAATTTCTCCTAAGTAGTCAGTCTCCCCAATGTTTAACATCATACAGGATGAATCTACATGTATCTCCTGTACATGCATAAGCCACACGCTCATGTAGCTTGGATAATGGATTTCTCCAAATTATCACATACAACAAATCAGACAACCAAGTGGTGAATGAAAGAAGAAGATAAAGTTCACAGTGTAATAGTAAATCTAGAAACTGGAACATTAAGTACAAAGAAAATCCACGAGTGTAAAGTTTGGGAGAATATGTAGAAACAGGAAACTACACAAGCCTTCAGACTAGCAGACAAACTAATCAGAGTAATGGTATTACCTGGGTTATAGCTAGGAAATCCTGTCATACGACTTCGTACAGAAGTCCAACAGAACGAAATGTTAATATTTCTCCAGTAGGTATCCTAAGAATGCTATTGTAAATTTGCGTCTGAAGTCTTGCTGGCCATGCATGTAGTTTTATTCTCTTCAGCCCTGGCTAGTTTTCACGTTGGCTAATTAATATCTCCCCTATTAATTAACTCCACCTATTTTTCCATGTACGATGACGGGATGGATTAAGTCCCAAACTCTTCTCACCCCTCCTCCTTTCCTGTGAAGGGTAGTTTCATCTGTCAATCAAATTGACCGATGCCCCACCACATTCCTGAAACAATGAAACATGCTTCAGCGGTGATGCAGTTGCGTCATTACATTCCAATCTGCTGTTAACACAAGCCTTCCCGGTTGCTGGCAGGAATGTGTCAGCCATGTGTTCCTACTTTGCCGCGTATTGCAGTGAGGTGTTAAGCATCTGGTCCTAATTGCTCCTTTGTGGTGGCATGTTTTATTTCAGACGGGTCTGGCTGACCCTCTTATCTCCCATTCTGCCGTGGCTGGTTTACACATTAGGTCATGTTAACAGTAAGGTGTTAGGTGTCAGTCCCCATTCCAACCGCAGGATTCTAAACTAACACGTCAATCTCAACTGACTGGCTCCGCGATGTATCAACTGAAAACAATGAGTTTTCAACCTTTGATAGCGCCCGCCGACTGGTGCCGTGGTGTCTGGGTGTTACGTTTGATCTGGACATCAAAGCTTTCTCAGACCTAGCATTACAGAAATGATGGGGCTTGCGTGGTCAAAATGTAATTTTCTCTTGTTTTCAATCTCTGTTAGTTTTTCCTTATTCCTTGGTTGGGGACTAGATTATTTTATGGTGGACAATTATTCTTTTACTTAGAGAATGATAGAATAATTCTTGTGGGCTCTTTAATTCCTTTCAAACTTGTGTAATTCGGATGCTGCCGGGGCTGTCCCGTCACACTTACTACAATTACTAAACTTTGTATCGACACTTATTACCATTACTAAACGTTGTATTCACAATTTCTATCATTATTAAACTTTGTATCCACACTTACTATCACATTTAACCTGTTATGTCCACTTACTAACACAGTTAACCTGTGCTGCCCACTTACTACCACAGTTAACCTGTGATGCCCACTTACTACTACAGTTAACCTGTGATGTCCACTTACTACTATCACCAAAATGTGAATGTACAAACACTACCATTTACTAACAATGACTAAGTATTGACTGCCATGTGCCGGCGTCTGCGGAAACAGGGTAGCGACCGGGATTGGCAAGCCAGCAGACTACGTTCGATATCAACGGCAGACGATCTGGCAGATGCCCGCTTTGTGTTGTTTACAACCGTCATTGTTTACCCACATTTATTGACAGGCAGAAGATCACGTGGTTTGGCCATGTCGTGTTAGAATGTAACACCAACAACTACCATCACTGGCCTTATATCAACGATCATCTGCGACGAGACCAAGAGGACGTCCAAGAAGAAAATGGATTGACGACATCAAAGACATTGTACAACTGTCACCGCCTCATATATTATTAGAGGGCTGCAACTCCAGCCCAAGGGACAGAAGAGAGTCGCTCAGGACCCGAGTAATCGAGAGCCTTCTCGAAAGAGCTGGTCACCGAGTCCATGGCTCCGTGGACACTGATGTGGCCCGCCTAATGCGGGGTCCACGAGGAACTCGGACGGAGTTACCGCCCGTGTCGAATTAGGACACGAGGAGACCGGCAGAGGACAGACGGACTTGAGAGAGGCAACAAGGCCTGCCTGAGAGGGACTCAATAGATATTCATAGATATATATATATATACATAGGCTAGATAGTGTGCTAGATTGTTGTATGACAACTATGTGTTTGATGTTTAACTATCTGTGATATGTAAGATAATATAGCGCGGGCTGTTAACCCACTGCGCCAACTGTATATTCAATACAATAAATATTCGATCTCATAGCGAACAGATTTATTGTTGCCTGTATGAACCCGAGTTCAGTTACCTAGATAAGAGTAAGATGATGACAGGCTTTTTGGGGGCTAGTTTTCCGGTTTTGGCATAAAATGTTTGTGAAAGAGCTATTAAATGCCATGTAAAATTACTTAATTAATCATATCAAATTCATTTTGGTAACACAGATTGTTAACTGTACAAGTTTACAAAAGTTAGTAGCTAACTAGCGATAAAATAGAATTAATCTGAGTCCCTCAGCAGCGTCGCAGAGTGCCTCATTATTTGATTCTGTAAACTATTTTTTACATGTTACTATTTTGACATTTTTTCTGTTTTTTTCGACCGTGACTAATGTTTTCTCACTCCACGAGCAGATTGTTCCGCAAATAGTGCCGCGTGCAGCCTATGTAACCTTTCCAACAGGGACGAGAGTACAAGACAACATCGGAGAGTTCTGGGATTAAGAGCTAAGTTTCATGTCATACCCATTGTAACTCTAAGCTGTACTTCTCATCTATCATCAATGTATTATTTTGTGTCATATTGATTTGTTTGCATATTCATGACCTTGTCACCAACATAACCTTGCATTTTGATTTACACATTAATAATTAAGGGAGTTAACCAAATTTTCGACTACACAACATTTTTTCTAAGGGATTTAACTCTATAAACATTACAAACAAGTAAAACACAAAATGTCTAGCTTAGATAAATGCATTGAGCAAGGAATAAAATTAGGTTTTAAAGAAGAGAAACTGTCAGAATGGGCACAGAAAACGCACGCAGAAAACATTGCCCGTGAAGAAAGAGCGATAGAACGAGAGGAAAAACAAAGGCAATTGGAGGCCGAAGAAAAGAAAATGCAAATGCAGATGGAGGCCGAAGAAAAGAAATTGCAAATGGAGTCCGAAGAACAGAAAATGCGAATGCAAGCAGAAGAAAAGAAAATGCAAATGCAGATGGAGGCAGAAGAAAAGAAAATGCAGATGCAGGCAGCAGAAAAGAAATTACAAATGGAGCTCGACGCGGCGGCCAAGCAAGCCCAATTGAATGCTGATACACAAGTGAAACTAAAACAAATGGAAATTGAGTCCAACGCAGAAATATCGATAAATAAGCTAAGAAGCAAAGAAGAAGAACAAAAATATAATAAGTATAAAGGCCTCGTGAAGGCGTTCTGCTCAGGAGATTCCATCAGCGCCTACCTGGAAAATTTTGAGTGTCTCATGGCCTACCATAAGATCATTAAATCAGATTGGGCATTTATTCTCATGAGAAACTTAGCTCTTGAACCACTAAAAGTAATAGAGACAGTGCCACAGGAAATGCGAAAAGACTATGACTATTTGAAACAACGCATTCTCCAAAATTTTTCTTTAGATACTGCAGGTTACCAACAACAATTTGCCAAATTAGCTCCACAACCAAACCAAACCTTTATAGATTATGTCAGTACAGTCCAAGACGTGTGCACAAAATGGATTAACTCGGCTAAAACCAACAACAGCCACGACAAACTTAAAGAACTTATTATTATAGACAAAATAGTTAGCACCATCCCCACACCTTTTGCTAAGTTCTTAAAACAAATGGATTGTAAAAGCATTCAGGAAAACGAGTCCAAGGGGAATGCATTTTTCACAGCAAATAGGGACATTTTTCAGCTGAACATAAGTCACAACGATACAGCAGCTGCAGTAGTGAACACCAAATACTCCAAACAAACAGGGGGTAAATTTAAACCTCGCCCCAATGTCGGTAAAGTAACGAAATGCCAATATTGCGGTTACATTCACTACACTGACGCTATGTGCGACAAATCGCCTACCTATCCTAACCACCTCAAAATGATGGTGGAGAAGCAGGAGACTAAGCGCAACGCTTACCAGAAAGCGATCAAATGCTACTTTTGCCGAAGTTTTGGCCACTATAGTCGCAATTGTGAGGGCCGAAAGTTATTGAAACAGGCCAATGCTGCACTAGTAGAAACGTCGTCTGACGAAGAGCTTGAATCACTGAATGAATGTGATAATCAACACGACAATGAAAGCGAGCTTGGGAATGCTGTACACATTATTAACACCATTACAGACAGTAATTGCAACACCTGTACGAAGTTCCAACTTGACACAACATTATTATGTGGCCACACGATCCCTATTGCAAATGAAACAGCAAACGCTGCTTTGTCATCTACATAAATGTGAAGAAACACTGTATCACGCCAGGTTTGTACGGTATCCATTTTTGTAGGTGCACATTTTTGTATTGTGTCCATTTTTGTATCACGCCAATGCTTGTATGGTGTCCATTTTTGTATGGTATCCGTTTTGTATCACGCCACTTTTTGTATGGGATCCGCTTTTGTATCGCGTCAATTTTTGTATGGTATCCATTTTATAGGTGTATATTTTGTATGGTATCCATTTTTGTATGGTGCCAATCTTTATATGGTGTCCATTTTTGCATGGTATCCATGTTTGTATAGCACACATTTTTGTGTGGTGTCCATTTTTGAAGGTGTCCATTTTTGCATGGTGCCCATTTTCGTTTGGCATCTATTTCTGTATGGCACCCATGTTTGTATGGTGTCCTGTTTTTTCATGGTTCCCATTGTTCAGCACGAACTGGCCTTATCGGTCACACTCGCCACCGCCATGGGTTGTAGTTATGAAGCCTTTTTGAAGCACAATGTACCAAACTTTCATATGTCAAGACAGAAAGGTGCCAATGCAATGCATGCGAAGGTGCCAATGCAATGCATGCGTTTTTCTGGTGTCCATCTCGTATGGCATCCATTTTTTCTATGTTGCCCATTTTTTATGGTGCCCATTTTTGTGTGGTGGCCGTTTTTTATGGGTCCATTTTTTATATTTTTTTAAAAATTATTTATTATAAATACTGCTGCCACTGCTGTGCATTGAACCCAGACCGCTGCCTTGACGGGCAAGCACACTAACTACTGCACCACCTTAGCAGCTTACACCATGCACATGTATTTAGAAACTATATATATATATATATATATATATATATATATATATATATATATATATATATATGCTGAGGGTATTTAGAAACTATATGTATATATATATATATATATATATATATATGCTGAGGGTATTTAGAAACTATATGTATGCTGAGGGTGTGGAGTAATATTTTTACGAGATGTAACTTTCATAGATTTAAATAGCCTGGTTTATTACTTGTAAAATTGGATTTTGTTTTTGTTGGGGGGAGGGGGGAGTGTTGTTAAAATTATACTAACGTTTTTGAAATGTGTTTTTAAATAAAGAATACAAGTTCAACCTTTGGTTAATTACCTCATTTATAACCATTGCTTGTGGTGCAGGGAATGTGTGAGAGAAAGACAGGGGAAGGGGTAGACAGCGGGAAGGTGGTTGACAGAAAAATAAATACAGAGAATTGCCACGAATGAACAAACACATTTTATTTTCAAAGGGTTAAGAAGAGAGAGAGAGAGAGAGAGAGAGAGAGAGAGAGAGAGAGAGAGAGAGAGAGAGAGAGAGAGAGAGAGAGAGACATTGAGATTCACATAGAGTCAGCGAGATAGAGAGTGAGAGAAAGAGAGAGAGAGAGAGAGAGAGAGAGAGAGAGAGAGAGAGAGAGACTGTGTGTGTTTGTGTGTGTGTGTGTGTGAGTGCGTGCAAAAGAGAGAGGAGATAGATAGACAGAGGGAAAGTGGTTGATCGAAAAGCATAGATAACTGAGACAGAAGGAAACATAGAGAGTCACAGGGTGTCAGAAAGAGCGAGAGATAAGGAGAGAGATTTTTTTAAATGTTGCATATCCCTTACAGGACGTTGCAGTCAACACCAGCATACACATTACCAGCGCGCGCGCACGTACACACACACACACACATTACATACATACACACACATACATACGTATGTACGTACATGCACACACATACGTACATACATACAAACATACATACATGCATAAATACATCACGCACTCACAGACAGACACACACACGCATACGTACATACAGATGGGTCTGCAGTTGTTGCGTCTTAATTGGACTTACCCCTGTAAGGTCTGCAGGTACATAATTGGACTTACCCCTGTAAGGTCTGCAGGTACATAATTGGACTTACCCCTGTAAGGTCTGCAGGTACATAATTGGACTTACCCCTGTAAGGTCTGCAGGTACATAATTGGACTTACCCCTGTAAGGTCTGCAGGTACATAATTGGACTTACCCCTGTAAGGTCTGCAGATACATAATTGGACTTACCCCTGTAAGGTCTGCAGGTACATAATTGGACTTACCCCTGTAAGGTCTGCAGATACATAATTGGACTTACCCCTGTAAGGTCTGCAGATACATAATTGGACTTACCCCTGTAAGGTCTGCAGGTACATAATTGGACTTACCCCTGTAAGGTCTGCAGATACATAATTCGACTTACCCCTGTAAGGTCTGCAGATACATAATTGGACTTACCCCTGTAAGGTCTGCAGGTACATTCATATTAATCACTCGGCGTAAAGACTGTGCTATTGATGCTATATATTCCAAGGGAATATGCTGAAGTGACTTGTTGTTCATCTTCACCAAATATGGCAAGTATCCAAATGTTTCAGACCAAGCCAGGTCTTAGTGGTGTTGGCAGAATAGAGAGCTAACCAGCTTCAAGGTTATACCACCAGTCTAAACATCGTGACAATATTGAACTTGACCGGAGTTTTACAACTCCAATTGTAGTCTTCATTTGGGAGGACTCATGAATGTCGTGTCCTCCTTTACAGTGTCGTCCCTGGAGTGAAGAGAGTCGACACTCACATTATAATATTTTTTTCCCTCTCAATATTCTGGAGAATCCACCAGCTTCCGTCCAACACACTCCATCAGCCTATGGACACCTTTTCCTATCACTCTCTCACTGTCGTACTATGCCCCCTCTCATACTTCCCAACGCAACATACTCAACAACTCTTGCTTCTAGAAATTAATAAAGATTAATTTATTAAAAGAAAAGTGTAACGTGTATGAGACGTGTATGCGAAGAAAATGTGTGACGTGTTCTATAAAGTGTGTAGAATCGGACTCTCAGACCACAACCCAGTCAGCTAATCCCAGCAAGGATAGACCACAGCACGTTACGTCAGAACATGTACATCTCACCCAGTGCCGAAACCATCTTGCCGGATACTGCTTTGCCTCTGTAGACCTCTGGTAATCCCATTTCATGATCATCCGAAATAGACACCGGTGGTATTAACAGTTAATCATGGACCGGTTGCACCCTACACAATGTCCGTTCCTATCGTTCCTTAAAAAAACTGCACAAGTCCTTAATGTTAATTGTTAATGTGATTGATCCTCACTCGTGTCCATCTAGCCTCACGTATCATGTCTTGTGTTCTATTACACGAGATTATATCACACTAGGTAACTATTATAATTAATGTTCTCAGTTAGTTACTACTGTCTGATGCTGTGTGGTGCATCAGTAATCATCACTCTCTTTGGTGAATCAACTTCCTTCTAGCTTTAGTTACGTTCTGTATGCAACTTTATTGATTGTTGAACTGGTGTTCTTCCGAATGGGATTTGATTCTTTCCCAAAAACTTGTTGAGTTTCCTTGGATCTGGTAGGGAACCTAGGATAGAAACAACACATCTGGTGATAGTACTAGTCACTGATCCTTTCGGCTGAGTGTAAGCCTATCGCCTTGCTTAATGATCTTTAGCTAACTAGACTTAGTCATAGAGCAGATTAGCTACCCACCTAGAGCCGAATCAGGCTATGACAAAGAAAGACCCATACAGAGTGCAAAACCCCAGCGGGCAAGTTCCCCGTCTCCCAATTATCCATCAGTACTCGATTCTTAACTAGCATAGCTTATCACCACTACCCTACTCTATTCTTAACTAGCAGAGCTAATATCACTATTCTACTCTAACTAGTTTACCACTAACAGTGCTAATCATCACACTTTAGTTTAACAAGGCCACAGTCTATATTAATTTGAACGAATATATTATAATAGGTTATACCTTACAGCACTGCAGTTTACACTAAATTACATCTAATGGTAGCCATACAGGCTCGTGTAAACTAAATCAAATATCTCCTTCACACGTTAGATGTTCTAACTGCTGCAGTGACAAGCATGTCTGCCTAAATCCACATTTTCAAGTTCCCCTAGTTGGTCCCAACTCGGGTTTATATGGCAAACTACCAAAGTTGGCCACGTGACGTTATCCTTTATGCCCCCACACAGGTGGCACATTGGCAGATCATCCCCTGTCAGGGATCCATCCCCTCTCTGGCTCCCTCAATGTTAGATTTTTCATCACTGGTTCAGACATCCAAAACAATCTAGAGAGTTACTGTCGAGTTCCAACAAAGAGTTTCGATACCAAGCTGCCAATCATGGTTTTCCAAACAAGCTTACATTGTTCACGTGACGTTGTTCATAATCCGGCAGGTGTTCCACTGTTGTCAATAACAAGCCCTCAACTTTCTGTCATGTGGTGACAGTCAAAACTTCATTCCGTCTGATGTCCGGAACTATAGATGACAAACGGAACCATTCCATATCCTGAGCGGGCAATTATATGTGATTTTAACTGTTATGAACTGCCAACGCGTTGTATCCCTTCCTTCTCACTCACCACCAAATGTGTATATGGGCTGACCCGATGTAACCCGTGCAGCTGTGTTTACTCTGTTAGTACGACTGTTGTGGCCTAGAAAATATACGCCAAGCAAACGTCGGTATTATTATCTGGTTAACTCATGGCGATCTCGTGACAATGAACACTGTTACGGCTAGGTTGTTGAGAACAGCCCAGAGACAGTGCTAGTGTTCGGAGCCACCACACTCCTATTGGGTGCTGTTGAGTACCTCATTCCAGTGACTTTACACCGTTGAAGAGGCACCACGCTCTAGTATCGCTCTACAGTGGTTAACATCAGAGGGGACGCCTAGAACCCTAGGGTCGCCCTGTTTCATCCGTAGTGAGAACTTTGGTGTGATTGATTACGTCACTGGGTGACAAGATTGAGTCACTGTGTTGCAGTATCAGTTATTCATCAGGCAAGAGCATGGCTGTCCCGATCTCTTACACCAGGTGAACTTGGAGCAGTGTCGACACGGTAGAGGTCTCCAGTACAGGAAATTGGCCGGGTGAGTTCACAGCAACGATTGGGCACACGCATGAACACAGATCACACGCTACACGATGTCAGACCGATCATCTTTAGTTCTTCTCACCTCTCTACTTCAGAGACGTACATAGACAATCTTCTATCCAGACTTTTCAGACATCCCACTCTGAATTTAGTTTTGAGTTATTGTGAAATTAAACTTTGATTTTGTTATCATGCCATTGAGTGCGGATACGACTGCTGTCTTGTCCGAGCCCCCTGTGGATAGGTATCCATAGGTGAGAAGGGAAGAGCAGGTGTCCCGGCTAGTAGGGAGCCTAGTAGATGGAAATTCCTCGGGAGGTGGTCGGAGCAAGTGCGGGGGATATAACTGAGTGTACATTACCTGTCCAAGCCTCGGGGGGTCTTGTTGCAGGACAAATGAACAAGAACGCACATTCGTAAACATCCGGTATGCTGATGCCGAGGTAAGGGGTTCAACCCCTACACCGAACTGTTGGAGTAAAATGTTGACCTCTCCTTCTTGACTTGGGGACGCAAATTAGAAATACCTCTGAAGTCGGAGTGAGTTTGCCTGATGGCGAGGGGCACTGGTAATAGGGAAAGTTAATCCACACACAAAATGTAGTGCAGTGCTAATAGAAGTAGTGTGTGTGGACTACACTTGAGTTCAAATTGAGTGAGCACAAAACAAACAAGATGGCTGTGTTGAGGTGAAGGTCGTGTCAGCTGTGTTGAGGTGAAGGTCCTGTCAGCGTTGAAGCAAGCTTGGGGACCAGGTTTGTGCTGCAAGGTTTTCTCTTCCCTCTCCAATCTCAGGAACCAATGGGGTGTGCAAGACTGGTACTGAAACTTCACATCCATGGAGAGTTGTGGTGATCCAAGGAATATCAGCCACACAGGGGACCCTGTATGTAGATAGATGGTACCACGTAGATTGATTGATTTAGGAACAGACATCAAATCATTCGGGGCATTCCCATAAGCGCTCCGTCCCCATCCTCAGTAGCCAGCAGAGAGTTCCAACAATAATAGTACCAGTAACAATCTGATTATATGTCCGTCTCGCCTTTCCTCTGAGCGTCGATCGTCGGCCAGATCTCCTCGTCACCCCTCGCTGTCGCATTCTTGCTAGACCATGGTGATCCATTTGCTCCTCCGAGGTGTACACGTGCTCCCAAAAGGCTGCAACCACGTCTGCCTTATCATTCATCAATACTCCACCAAGTTCTGCAGAGCCAGCCAATCTGTCCGCCTGTTCATTCCCCAGCACACCAACATGACACAGAGAGAAGATCCAGACGATGTGACTTCCGAGGCGAAGCAAGCCACTCTGCACGAAGCTTGCCTGTCCTCACCCTACTCAGCATGCTTTCTGAGTCAGTTACAATCATGATGTGTGTGTATCGTATTCTCCATCCAGCGGAAAGCTGCACTGACCGCCTCCACCTCCATTCTTAAGTGGTATTATATGCTAGGCTCTCCTGCACCAAACGGCGACCATTAGCTTTTGCTAAGAACCCCCCGGCACTTCTCCTGCTTCTTCTCTCAACACCGAACCATCTGTGTATATAATCACATCACCCGGGCAAGCATTATTGTCAGGGTCTTAAACTTGGCTCGCTAATCTAACAGTGTGAGACAGTACAAATACAACGTGATTTGACGTAAGACTCAACGACACATCGTTCAATGGATTTATTCACACATTAAATACGGAACGATGTTCACAACAAGATATATACTGGATGTTTCAATATACACTTACACAATACAGCTCACAACGTCTCACTCTCAAGATGTCCAGACACTCGACTCTCATCACAGATACCACACAACGCCTTTCTCTCTTCACACGTCTGTCCGAGTCGAAGTCCCCAAGCTGTCTGCCGCTAAGGCGCAACTCGCCTCTCACCTCAGGTGACGTCACGAGGCATGCGTGCGTTTAGCGTCGTCCTTGCTTGACCGCTGGTCGCTTGTCAGCCAGCAGTCTTGCAGGCCGGTAACCACTATTCGCCTGGCGGCGTAACGAAGTTACGGCGTCCCTTCTGGGCGCTAAGTCGCCTGGCGGGCGTAACGATGTCACTGCATCATCGTCCCCTTTCTGGACTCTGACACGCTCCCCCGGCAAATTCATGAAAGATGTCATCTTTCATGTCTCATATATATACATAATGGGTTAATATTTAAACCTTGTCAGAGTCTACCCTTTTGTTGTTATATACACATACAAATAAATACACATATGCCATAGAAATATATAAGAAATGTACATTGCATTCAATGACATGTGGTGTTCAACCTTTAACACTTGTCAGGTTTCATCCCCTCGATGGCTGACTACCTCAATTGCATTAGTGACCCAGTCAGATCAGTAGTATCCAGCTTCACGCATCTACCTCGCAGCAATTTGAAAAAAAAATAATAATATGGTTCTTGAAACAAAAACCATCTAGCCAGACTGAAATACGACTTTTATAAGCCGTATAAAACGCTCAAACTCTGCCCTTATTTGGTCAGTAGCTCTCGTGTTGGTCTGCAATGTCGGCAACCTCTGCCATGCATAGTAAATGTCTACCTGTTGTGTTGACAATCTGGCAACAGCATGCCTATTTATACGCAACACATTAATGAATACATTTCAAATTATGGCCCTTTGTGTAGGGATGTAATAACACACAAATGAAAGGGAAATAATTTTAACATTCATGAAATACAATAATTTACAATACTTCTATTATTTCTTAGCGTCATCGCTTGACGTTTCTTCATATTAACGAGAAAAAGTCGGTAATATGAATACATTAATCAAGATATGATTCTAAGATTACACTACATAAATAAATAAACACACAATTCGTGTATTTCCTTTTATAGATTCTTAAACATTTTAGAATCGTCATAGATATATGAACTTTTATTTGTCGTCTGCTACTTTTACTCTAAATTCCTAACTAATCCGGAAGTACACACGAACATTAAATCAGCTGATGTAGAAGCTTGTAGAACACACTTGTTCCGGTTTGATGTAGTTACGGAAAGTGCCTTTCTCACAGTTCGTATGTTCGATGTTTCACAAAACCTTCTGGATTACGATTGAATGTTCATGTTGGATGTTTCACTACCGAACATTATGGATTTCGGTTCACTGCAGTGGAGTAGTTGTCAATGTTCAGTTTACACATTCATACTCGTCATTAAAATAGAATGATCCACACGCAGATGTCACTGTCAACTTGGATAGTTCGCTCAAGGTAAGTACTTTCGCGAATGTGACACTGTTATTGTTCTTGGTATATACAATTAATAAAGTTCGCTTTCTACCACACACTACACAATTATACACGACAATCACTACATGAACTAGTAAAATAAGAACACTATTTATAATCGGGGTAATCCCTATCACAATATTGTAGACATTGCACAGCTTTTTGTGAATGGAAAAAATAATTCACTAATGACAGGCTGTGTCGGTCCGAGTGTACACACTGCACTCAGACATTGGTGCTTACTGGGTCGGTCGGACAACGGGACAAAAGATCGGCAATTGAATTGGATCTGCCTGGAATATGTCGAACCTCAAAGCTGTAATCTTGAAGTTTCAAAGACCAGCGCGCTACCATATGATTTGAGGGTATTCCTGAATTTATAAACCGTAAAGGGCTGCTGTCAGATTCCACGATAAAGTGACGTCCTAGAAGAAATCTGGACAATTTGGTTATACCTACCACTACAGCTAGGGCTTCCAACTGAGGAATGGACCAAGCCCGTTCTCTGGCTTTTAGTTTTCTGGATACGAAGTAAACGGGATGGAGTATGTTGTTGTACTCCTGCAACAAGACTGCTCCAATCGCCACGGAGCTAGCATCTGTACGTAATCTGAAAGGTAAACGGAGGTTGGGCAATTTCAGGATTAGATTGTTTACGCTTTTATCAGAAAAATATGCAAGCACTTTATTAAATGCAATTTTTAGGCATTCATTGTGTACAATTTTCTCTGGTTTGTCTTTGGTTAGTAAATTAGTAAACACTTCGGTCAGTTCGGAAAAATCAGGAATGAACTGTCTGTAGTAATTTATCAATCCCAAAAGACTTCTGACTTGTTTCTTAGTAGTCGGAAGTGATAGTTTTAATATTTTGGACACAATTTTATCGTCTGTCATGACAAAGCCATTGGATATCTTGTACCCCAAGAAAGTTATTTCCTGGTAGGCTATGTCTACTTTCGCAGGCTTTACAGTCAGTCCGTGCTGTCTAATACGTTCAAATGTCTGTCCTAACGTCTTAATGTGCTCTGTCATTGTCTCTGTGTGAACACAGATGTCGTCTATATAACAAATTATGTTAGGAATGTCTACAAGAAGAAGTCGTGTCATACGAACGAAGGTGGCAGGGGCATTAACAAGCCCAAATGGAAGTTTGCACCATTCGTACAGTCCCCACGGTGTGGCAAATGCTGTCAGATGTCTGCTCTGTTCGTCTACTTCTATCTGATAATATCCTTTAGTCATATCTAACGTCGTAAAGAATCTAGCGTCTGTCAGTTCTGTCAGAAGATCGTCAGTGTTTGCCATTGGCTCCAAATCTAGAACAGTAATTTTATTTAGTTTCCTATAGTCGATGTACAGTCTTATTGTATTGTCCTTTTTTCGTATTATCACCATTGGTGATGAGAAGTCTGACTGGGATCGTCTTATGATGTTGTTTTTCTCTAAGTTGATTATTTCTTGGTGCAAATGTTCTTTGTAGTGTAATGGAATGGTGTATGGTCTGCATTTTATGGGTGTGTTTGATGTGAGTGTGATGTGATGCTTTACTAATTCTGTTTGTCCTGGGATTGTTGGAAAAGATGGTGTTGTACTGCTGTATAAGCTGTTTGCAACTGTTTGTCTCTGCTTGATTTAACTTTGGATTGATTTTGATATCCTTCAAGCAGCTTGTCGTGTCTAATGTAGGTGTTGGAATCTCGTCACTAGCATCGTCATCTTCGTGATCTATTATCACTGTACACGCTGTCGTATCGTCTTGTTCGTTGTCTCTGTTGTGGTATGGTCTTAGCATATTTATGTGATATATTTTGTGTTTGTCTTTTATTAGGATTTCGTAGTCTACAGGTGAGATCTGTCTCGTCACTTTGAAAGGTCCCTGCCAAGAATCAGTCAGTAAATGTCTGTCACTAGGTAGTAGTAGAAGAACGTCCTGTCCAGGTGTCAACGTTATTGTCCTGTTACCTTTGTCAGCATACTGTCTATAAGTAGCACCAGATAGTTTTAGTGCATTCTTTGCAATAATACATGATTTGATGATTCTTTCACGCAATGATGTAACATATACGTATGATGATATGGGTTTAAGTACTGGAGTAGAGTCATTTAACATTTGGTGATAAATGGTCAATGGGCCGCGTTGTTTGGCACCATAGATAAGTTCAAAAGGAGAGAAACCGGTACTAGCATGTGGTACCTCGCGATAAGCAAAAAGAATAGCTGGTAGATATAAATCCCAGTTATTGGGTGTCTCTTGCGTTACTTTTGCAAGCATGTGCTTTAGATCCCCGTTAAATGTTTCTATTACTCCGCTACTGTGGGGATGGTACGGGGAATTGAAACATTGCTTCACTCCCAACATTTGGTGAAAGCCTGAGTCGATGCGGCAATAAACTGAGTGCCCCTATCAGATTTGATAGTATCTGGAAAACCTATCCTAGAAAAAATATGGAAGAAAACTTCCATTATGTCATTGGCAGTTATGTTCTTTAGCGGAATAGCTTCTGGCCAGCGAGTACATTGATCAATAACAGTTAGAATAAATTTATTCCCTCTAGTTGTTGTATGATTGAGAGGGCCCACTATGTCAACAGATAGTTTTTCAAAAGGTCGACTGGCTAAGTCAGTGACTTGTAACTTTGCCTGTGGGTGTTTACCTTTTTTTACCAGTTTCTGGCAGGTGTCACAACTTCTGCAATATGCTTTAATGTCATTACAAAATTTGGGCCAATGAAACTGTGTCAATAATCTAGATCTGGTCTTAACGTATGCCATATGCCCTGCAAGAGGTATATCGTGGGCAAGATGTAAGGCTTGCTTGCGATAATTTGTTGGCAAAACAGTTTGCTCTGTGGTGTTGTCACCTCTGGTGTAATACCTGGTGAGTATATTATTTTTCATAGCAAAATGCCATTTTGCATTCTTGGTTACCTTTGGCTTTTGGCCGATCAGATTAAAGTATTTTGACAATGAAGGATCAGCTTTTTGTGCTGTTACAAATGTTTCCTTCATAGTGTTTGTAGGTAGTGTTACTGGGCTGAGTGATTGTATAGCCTCAGTTTGCTTACTTTCATCTTGCACTCTAGCAGTAGCTCTAGTTACTGCGTTCACACATTCAATGATATCAGATGATGATGGAACAATGGTATCAATGATGTTATGAGAACTTAAAGCTACATTCGCTACCAGACAATCAATAGGTGGTGTGACATTTTCAATGATGACATTTGATGTTGATGTTATGTTATCATCAATACACAGAGATGTTATGTCATGAGGTATATCATTCACCTCAGGTAAATTTCCAATAATTACATCACACACTGGGTTTGTTAATACAGCGCACTTTACTTTCCCAGTGAGGAAAGGTGTTTCAATATATGCCCATGCTAATGGGTATTTCTCAATATTGCCTGAGAATGTTCTGCATGTTACGTGCCTGCCTGTATAGTCTGTATGCATTATGAATGTTCTTTTCAGACCAATGAGTGAACTGCCTGTGTCGCGAAGGACTGTAGCAGATTTGCCATTTACATATCCGTGATGGATGTTTATTCTGCCTTTTGAATCTACTACCAAATTAGCTTCTTCATTGGCAATAGGGATGGCGTGACCGCATGTTAAAACACCATCTTCATAAAAGGTGTTACAAACAGAGCATTTGTTTGCGCTGAATATGTCAAAAGCCTGTGCTGAGTTCACAGGATGTTTCTCTGGCTCTTCTTCATCAGACGCGGAGCTATCAAACAAGGCGGCATTTGCTTTGTTGGTCATATGCCTGCCCTTACAATCTTTCCGATGGTGTCCGTACGCCTTACAGAGGAAACATTTACGCAAACTTTTGAAGGATTTACGCTCCTTATCTTGTCTGTTTACCATGTTTAGTAGGTAAGTATGATAGCCAGGGTTTTTATCACACATCTCACTCTGATGATGAGAATATTTACAATAATTGCAATGATATAACTACTCAGAAGTAGGTCTATGAGGTTTCTGCCTACTATAGGGTTTGTCAAAGTTAGCCGCTGCTACAAAGTTAATGTCAGTAGCTTCAGTGGCAAAGCAATGTTTGTTGGCTGTGTAGTACGCCGAACCACGTCTTTCAATCTCATCCACACTAGTGCATTCATTCTCTAACAAAAATTTGGAAAATGCTGAAGGAATGGATGATACAATTTTGTCTCTAATGATTAGATCTTCTAATCTCTGATAATTGTTTTCAATTTTAGCTGCTGAAGTCCATTTGCTGAATATATCTCGGACTAAGCAGAGGTAATCAGAGAACGTTTGAGTCGGTTTTGGGCTCAACTTACTGAATTGTTCTCTGTAACCTGCCTCATCTAACATAAAATGTGCCATAATCTTAGATTTCAGATAATGGTAATATTTTCTGAGGTCTTTGGGGATGGTTTCAATTACTTTAAGAGGTTCCCCTGACAAACTCCTCATGTACACAATATTCCATTCAGACAGTGGAACCTGATAATGTTCCATTAAAGTTTCAAAATTTTGGGTAAAGGCTGCGATGCAGTCACCCGAGGTATAATTACGTACAATACCTTGATATTTCTTGTACTGGTTTTCTTTCTCCAGTCTCTCAGATTTCTTAGACTCTTTGTTAATCGCAGTCTCAGTGTCAAGTTGTTTCATCTTCAACTGTAACTCCAGTTCTTCTCTCTTACTCTGAGCTGCTATTTCTGCCTTCTTCAGCTCGCTATCTATCTCAGCTTGCTTTGTCTTTGCAGTCAGTTCTAATTCGGCTTGCTTTAAGGCTGTTTCTGCCTCTACTTGCTTTAAAGCTCTTTCAGCTGCTCTTTCTTCGCGTTCAGTAGCTTTTCTCCTGTACTAGTAGGTATTCAGAGTATTTCTTCTCACTCCACTGTGTTAATTCATCACCATGTAACTGTAATTTACTCCCCATATCAATGAAATCAAATAATGAAGACATGATGAAAAATGTCAATGAAATACCAGCCACACAAAATATGTTATAAGTGGTTAGTAATGAACAATTTACAATCGATTTATATTGACGATGCGGCCTAAAATTGCAATCGTTCAAGTATGTGAAAAGAAAAAAAATATACTCAAGTGCCCTGGAATGCGGTGAAGAATTGGTTGGAAATCGGGCTAGAAACTGTAGGGTCGTTACTTCAAGAACCACGAATGACCTCTACGGCAAGGTTTCGGATGGTACGGAAAAACCTGCTTTGTTTTTGGAGAGAAATAAATTAATGTCTATTTGTTGGTGTGTGCCTGCTTGTCACTAAGTATTGATTAGGTTTGTATGGCGTTGAGTGTAGTTGTAGGTCGTAAGTTTGTCTGTCAACAATTTTTTTTTTTTCAAAACAAGTTACTCTCTTTCCAAAACTTTCTGCTTTCCACAACTCAATGCACAAAGACAATCTATACTTATGTTAACACTTTACAACATTGATGACACATCACTTACATCAAGATAACATTCAGTAAGGACATAGACATCAAGTTTACAAGATGGCGACAAGGTCAAAATGGCGACAAGATCACAATGTCGACAAGGTCAAAACGGTGACAAGTTTCACAAATCACAAATGTTTTACACGCTTACAGAATCCAACAATATGTATGTATTGTACGTTTACAAATAATCTTACACATGTTTAAACAATGTAGTTAATAATGAAAATGAGCCTTCCACGATCACATTTACATGTACTATAAAGTTTGACAAAAATTTCACGTTTACAAACTCTAGTTTTAAATCGTTAATCACTAAAACACGTTCATATCAAAGCCGGACGAATGCCACCACGTCCACACATGTCAGGGTCTTAAACTTGGCTCGCTAACCTAACAGTGTGAGACAGTACAAATACAACGTGATTTGACGTAAGACTCAACGACACATCGTTCAATGGATTTATTCACACATTAAATACGGAAAGATGTTCACAACAAGATATATACTGGATGTTTCAATATACACTTACACAATACAGCTCACAACGTCTCACTCTCAAGATGTCCAGACACTCGACTCTCAGCACAGATACCACACAACGCCTTTCTCTCTTCACACGTCTGTCCGAGTCGAAGTCCCCAAGCTGTCTGCCGCTAAGGCGCAACTCGCCTCTCACCTCAGGTGACGTCACGAGGCATGCGTGCGTTTAGCGTCGTCCTTGCTTGACCGCTGGTCGCTTGTCAGCCAGCAGTCTTGCAGGCCGGTAACCACTATTCGCCTGGCGGCGTAACGAAGTTACGGCGTCCCTTCTGGGCGCTAAGTCGCCTGGCGGGCGTAACGATGTCACTGCATCATCGTCCCCTTTCTGGACTCTGACAATTATCCTGAATTAGTTGCTGGATTTCCACTTCCATGGCCCCTGCTGGCCACTCCCTGCACTCCCGGCTCAATATGATTATAACTCTGCACAAGTCTGACTGCTCCGCTGGCACTCTGACCCACTCCTCTCCTAATGTTCTCCAAGGGGCACACCTGTCTGATCGTATCCTCCGCCTGAGCCATCCATGATTTCCCTCTTATCAGTCGCTGACCCTTAACTACGTCCAGCGCCCCATGCAGTAGGTGGTCTGTGTCTGCAGCTACTCTGAGGTATGCCTTCACCTGAATCGCCTTGAGCCTACCAGCAACAGTCGGGAAACCAAGGATGTAACGCATACACACTACTGGGGTGTCTCTGGAGCATCCCAGAATGACCCCCACAACTTTGTTCTGTATTGGTCAAGCCGTTTAACTCCGGCTCCGAAGGTTGTGGGTTCGATTCCGGGCCGCGTTCTTCGGTTCACGAGTTAAATTTTTCGGAGACTCCGATCGTGGGTACGTATTTCCAAATATAACTGTCAAATATTATTGGTACCTATTTCGATTTTCTCAGTTCTATATTTTAGTTCGTAGTGTTTAATATTTTTTATTATATCACCTAATGAGGCCTTGTAAGGGATGCTTTTTACACTAAAGAGTTATGTCCCCATTTAGAACCATTATTTGGAAGAGTGCCATGGGCACTCTTCCGAAAGACGGGTCTAAATTGGGAGATAACTCTTAGGTGTAAACAGTCTCCCTTACAGGGCCTCAATGTGTGATATTTAAAAAAAAAAAAACTAAAATATAGCTACGAACTAAAATATAGAACTACGAGAATCGAAATATGTACCAATAATAATCATCATCATAATTATCAATCAGCAGCCGTCTCCACAATGAAGGTTGGCTGCAATGGATCTCTAACACTGTCTGTCTCTATGCTACGAACTAAAATATAGCTGCAAACTAAAATATAGAACTGCGAGAATCGAAATACGGACCAATCATCATCATCATCACCACCATCATCATCATCATCATCAACATCATCATCATCAATCAGGAGCCGTCTCCACAATGAAGGTTGGCAGCAATGGATCTCCAACACTTTCTGTCTCTAAGCTACAAACTAAAATAAAGCTGCAAACTAAAATATAGAACTGCGAGAATCAAAATACGGACTAATCATCAGCATCAATCAGTAGCCGTCTCCACAATGAAGGTTGGCTGCAGTGGATCTCTAACACTCTCTCTCGCCTTGACTGTATATTCTGTCAGGCTTATGTTCGTCCATCTCTTGATGTCATCTTCCCACTTGTATCGTTGTCTACCATTTGCTCGCTTGTCCTCAACCTTGCTTTGCTTGCTTGCGTTTGCTGGATGTGAACTCCAGCGTGAAGTCCTGTATGTCGGATAAAGTGTGATGTCATACAGGACCTGAGGTTCGCGTGAGTATCCGCTGTCCCATGTCTGGCTTATTGGTGTGCAGACTGGTGGTTCCTCGCCGTGCAGGCAGATACTCTCCGACTTCGGAAGAATCAGCGATCCTACTATGTTAGCCAGGACCCCGAAGGGACCTGTTTCCCAGGACGCACGACTAGGACGTGTTAGTATTTCTTTGCCAGTATAGATCCCGGCCCTTGTGCCCTGGAAACACCTCTGCGTCCCAGTTAGTTCAGCTAACTTTTATCTATCTACCTGGCACTGAGGTGTGAAAGGCAACGAGCGAACCGACCGTTTGGCGAATATCGAAGTGGGAAGAGGAATAGAAGGGCCAGACATAAAAGCCATCAGAGACTGACGAACAGGTGAGTTTAATAGCAGACCTGTCCGGATTGCGATTACGACGACACTCGCTAATCACTGGGCTCTCCGATGGGGAGTAAAAGAAGAATGGAACACAGAGGTACGGTTAGGTCGCGCACAGACAAACATCTGGGGAGTTGACTGAGACATCAAACCTGTCTTTGTTGTTTCTTTTAACTATTAATACCTTTTTGTTTCATTTTATATTCTTATGGCTTCCGGGTTCAAGATGGCGACGGACGGTCGTGTTGTATTTGTGATCGTTAACTTTTTCGCGAAGGAGATGGATTTATTCATCTCTTGCGTGTAGTGTGTGTGCCAGGATGTATAACCAGGAGTTTCTACTCAAGATCTGCGCGGATGCTACGGAGTTCGTGCATCGAGCGAAGCAATCCTTGAGTGAATTTTCGCAGCGTGTGTGGTTTTCTGTGTTTCAACATGGCGGAACAACGTGTGTTCTTCGAGCGGTTGGCAGTCAACCTAACAAGACGGCGTGGGTGCAGACAGGCAGAAAGAGACAAGGTAAGCGTGGTGGTTTAAGATAATTTAGACTCAAGTGTGACCATCTGGGCCTCAAGAATATCCGTATTCTATACTGGAACTGCGCCAGCGTAAAACAACGGGGTCCTATTTTAGAAAATCTGGTTTACAGGAATGACATTGTAGCACTCCAGGAGACAAGACTGGGTGACCAGCTACTCCGAATTGCCGGCTTCAAATGTTTCTACAACAGACGACATCTGAGAATGGCGATTCTCATTCGCGACAGCATGGTGGCGTCAGAGCTAGACATGTCCAGATGGGACAGTGACGATATACAAATACAAGCGGTAAGAGTTAAATCCAGTCTACCATTCGTGTTGGTTAATGTTTATGCCCGCAACGCGAGTGTGGAATCCCAGAAGTGGCAGTGCTTAAGTGAGATATTAGGTCAAGAGAGAAATGTGAATTTCTGTGGTGATTTCAAAGCTAAAGGCAGATCATGGGGAAACATTTCCCCCAACACACAAGGGGGAGGAGCTCGAGACTGCACTTGAAACCATTGACCTGGTTTGTATTAACAGTGTCTGTGTCACCAGGACAGCATGCCGCCCAGGGGATGAGGACAGTGCTATTGATCTGGCGCTGGTTTCTCCTTCGCTCACTACAGTGATGGAGTATCCTAGGACACCACGGCAGCGACCACCACCCTTGCAGCATATTGGTGGAGAAAGGCAGAACCAGGAAGCACAAGTTAACGGTCAAGACTTTCTAGTATGACAGTACAGGGCAAGATGTGGTGAGTAAAATAAGACGTGACAAGCGCAGAAAGCTTCAGGGCAGGAAAAAAAGCTGGCAGCAGCCACCGTGGTGGAATCTTGAGGTGGATAAGGCGTGGTTGGATAAACGTGGTGCTGTAAGGAGATGGCAAAATGTCAAGAAGAACAGAGCTGGCCATCCCAGTCCCTGCATGCACTTAGAAAGAGAAACGCACACAAAAGTAAGCTATTTAAAAAAGCTGGTCAAGGTGGTTAAAAGTGAATAATGGGCAGAGGTGTGTCAAAGAGTAAGCACAGACAAGTCACTGAAATTGTTCTGGCGACTACATAAAAGCATGAGCGGGGTAGTCAAGAATAAGAGCATTTCTGACTTCCAAGGTGCTGACCTCATCTGGCAGAGGACTGACGAGGACAAGGGCAAACCCCTCTTTGAACGCTATCTAGAGCAGAGCAACCAGACAGACATGGGAGGCCGAAATCTTGCCAAGGAGGTCACGTCAGACAGATGCAAGGCCAAGAACACTTCGGATGAAGACACAGTGACAGTGAAAGAAATCAAGGCAGTGCTTCGACGATCAAAAAACAGCGCTCCAGGGACAGATGGCATAAGATACAACGATATCAATAGGTGTATCGGCAACGAGCTAGAGGAACTAGCAGACATGTACAACAACAGTATAGGGAGTGCTAGCATCAAGGAGGAGTGGTTGCACAGCTATCTGATTCCCTTGCCGAAGCCTGACAAAGACCACACAAAAATTCAGGGATATCGAGTTATAACCATGCAGAATTCTTCTTCTTCTTCTTCGTTCATCCGGAGTTTTTTTCCGGATGTGACACTATCATAAGCTTTCATCCACAAAAATGTTATGGAGATCTCTTTTATATTCCCAATGTTTCTCGGCTATTTGTCGTAAGATAAATATCTGATCTATTGTTGATCTGTTTTGTCTAAAACCCGCCTGGTAGTCACCTAATATTTCTTCTGAATATGGTTTTAGTCTATTTAGTAATACTGCGGATAGTATCTTATAGCTTGTGGACAGTAGTGATATTCCTCTATAATTTCAAAATTGGAACTTGTCTCCTTTCTTAAAGATAGGTATCAATAATGACTCTTTCCAGTCATGGGGTAATTCTTCTGTCCTCCAGATTTTTATTATTAGTTCTTATAGCTTTAGATGTAATGCATAGCCACCTGCCTTTATAAATTCAGCAGCAATTCCATCAGTCCCAGTTGCCTTATTGTTTTTAAGTCGTGTGATTACATATAGGATTTCTTGAAATGTAGGTTCTTCAATTTGTGGTTTGCAAGTTAGAACCTCTTCCTGTGGGGAAAATGTTACTTGGAGCTTCACAATTTAGTAATTCAATAACATATTCTTTCCATGTGTTGCACATTTCCTCATTGGTATTTGTCATATTCCATTTTTGTCTTTTAAACCATATGTGTTTTGTTGCTGCCCCTCGTTTCATTGACTTCAGTTCTTTAAAAATTTTCTGGATTCATTTTTCTGGTGATTAGTTTCCATATCTTTGGGTATATTACTCATATATTCTCGCTTCTGTTGTCTGACTATTTTTGTAGCCTCTTTACATTCATTTCTATAATGCTCTTCCTTTTGGATGTTATTGATGTCATTTAACCATACATGTCTTGCATTCTTCTTCCTAATGACTGCTTCTTCACATTTTTTATTGAACCATCTGTTCTTTCTATGTGTGGTTAACACCCGAGACATCTTCTGCAGTAGATTGAATTGTATCTTGATGTTCAACCAAGTTTGGTCAACGCTTTCCTCCAAAGGGATTTGCAGAGTTTCAAGTTTACATCCTATTTCATCTGTAAATTTCTCTTTGACTGTAATGTCTTGTAGTTTTTCAGACATATGACTACAGAAAATTGAAATGATTGCCCACCTGTTCAAAGTCAGACTTATTCTGACTTGCAACCTTCCAAGCCTAGCCTATTTATTTCATTCTGTTAATTACTTATCTCCTAGGGTGTCATCCTGCCTGGTACAAGCCACAATTCACCTTCCCATAGTCCTGCTTTTAATTGCCTTCAGACACCTCACACCCCATTTTATGGATCCAGTCTGAATGGTTTATTATCCTTCATGGATATGTTTCACACATCTCTTCAGTGCAGACTACATTATCTCCCTGCATGTCCAGTCATATGGTTTGAATTGCCAGCCACAGATCAGTTTCACAGTCCATTGAGTCTGCCCCCAAGTGGCCTGTAACTATGAGTTTGACACTACCACTTTGAAGCTGGAACTGGCTGGGTAGCCTTATGGCCCATTTCACACCTGCTCTTGCCCTGTGGTTTAATTATCAGTTTTGAGTCTGTTTCACCATCCCTTAAGATTGGCATTCCACACCTTGTGTTTGTCAAGTGTCAGTCTTTCATAGCCACCAGAACATGTCCATGTGCACAGGCCTGTATTTTTATCGTCTTGTACCATATTTGTAATACCTTGCAACAGCGTTCTTTATGATAGAGACCCCTCATTCCTTCTGTAATTTCTCTACATGGTCCATCAAAAGTGAACCAAAATGTTCTGGGATGTAAATGTGGCATTCCACAAGAGGGGTTAGTTAGCAGTGTTGTTCATCTGTTGGTGAAACATCTTGGCAATTTAAGCAGTATTCTGTGGTCAGTTTAATATTAATGGGATTTCTGTGACTGATTTATATGTGATTTGTAGTTGGGAACTGCTCGGCATAAATCAGTTAACTTTCAGTATTGTGCTACATGTTCAGTGTGATGCATGTTCTTGTCTATAGCAGTTACCCTTTAATTGGTTTGATAGTGATCTTAAGCTTAATTGGCTTTTATTCTTAGGAAAAGACATGAAGAAGACAGTTCCAGCAGTGACTCCAGCTCAACACAAAAAACTAAAGCTGCAGCAAAGAAAGAATCATCATCTGATACTGACTCCAGCTCAACACAAAAAACTAAAGCTGCAGCAAAGAAAGAATCATCATCTGATACTGACTCCAGCTCAACACAAAAAACTAAAGCTGCAGCAAAGAAAGAATCATCATCTGATACTGACTCCAGCTCAACACAAAAAACTAAAGCTGCAGCAAAGAAAGAATCATCATCTGATACTGACTCCAGCTCAACACAAAAAACTAAAGCTGCAGCAAAGAAAGAATCATCATCTGATACTGACTCCAGCTCAACACAAAAAACTAAAGCTGCAGCAAAGAAAGAATCATCATCTGATACTGACTCCAGCTCAACACAAAAAACTAAAGCTGCAGCAAAGAAAGAATCATCATCTGATACTGACTCCAGCTCAACACAAAAAACTAAAGCTGCAGCAAAGAAAGAATCATCATCTGATACTGACTCCAGCTCAACACAAAAAACTAAAGCTGCAGCAAAGAAAGAATCATCATCTGATACTGACTCATATTCTGATGATGCTGCTAAAATGATACCAGCTACAGCTGCCAAGAATGTGAAAGCAGCAGCTAAACTTGCAGCAACAACACCAAAAGCTAAAGCTGCAGCAAAGAAAGAATCATCATCTGAAACTGACTCCAGCTCAGAATCTGATGATGCTGCTATAATGATACCAGCTACAGCTGCCAAACATATCAAAGCAGCAGCTACGCCTGCGGCAACAACACTAACAACTAAAGCTGCAGCAAAGAAAGATTCATCATCCAATAGTGACTCCAGCTCAGATACTAAAACGACACCAACAAAGAAAGATTCATCATCCAATAGTGACTCCAGCTCAGATACTAAAACGACACCAACTAAGACGCCCAAGAATGTGAAGGCAGCTGCTACTCCTGTAGCAACACCATAAACCCACATTTGCAGCCAAGAAAGAATCATCCGATAGTGATTCCAGCTTTGATTCGGATGATGGTGCTAAAATGATGCCAGTTACAACTGCCAAGAATGTAGCTTCTGAGGATGCTGCTAACAAGACACCAGCAACCACGGCTAAAAATGTGAAAGCTGCAGCAAAGAAAGATTCATCATCAGATAGTGACTCCAGCTTGGATACTAAAACGACACCAGCAAAGAAAGATTCATCATCCAATAGTGACTCCAGCTCAGATACTAAAACGACACCAGCAAAGAAAGATTCACATCCAATAGTGACTCCAGCTCAGATACTAAAACGCACCCAGCAAAGAAAGATTCATCATCCAATAGTGACTCCAGCTCAGATACTAAAACGACACCAGCAAAGAAAGATTCATCATCCAATAGTGACTCCAGCTCAGATACTAAAACGACACCAGCAAAGAAAGATTCATCATCCAATAGTGACTCCAGCTCAGATACTAAAACGACACCAGCAAAGAAAGATTCATCATCCAATAGTGACTCCAGCTCAGATACTAAAACGACCACCAGCAAAGAAGATTCATCATCCAATAGTGACTCCAGCTCAGATACTAAAACGACACCAGCAAAGAAAGATTCAGTCATCCAATAGTGACTCCAGCTCAGATACTAAAACGACACCAGCAAAGAAAGATTCATCATCCAATAGTGACTCCAGCTCAGATACTAAAACGACACCAGCAAAGAAAGATTCATCATCCAATAGTGACTCCAGCTCAGATACTAAAACGACACCAGCAAAGAAAGATTCATCATCCAATAGTGACTCCAGCTCAGATACTAAAAACGACACCAGCAAAGAAAGATTCATCATTCAATAGTGACTCCAGCTCAGATACTAAAACGACACCAGCAAAGAAAGATTCATCATCCAATAGTGACTCCAGCTCAGATACTAAAACGACACCAGCAAAGAAAGATTCATCATCCAATAGTGACTCCAGCTCAGATACTAAAACGACACCAGCAAAGAAAGATTCATCATCCAATAGTAACTCCAGCTCAGATACTAAAACGACACCAGCAAAGTAAAGATTCATCATCCAATAGTGACTCCAGCTCAGTACTTAAACGACACCAGCAAAGAAAGATTCATCATCCAATAGTAACTCGGCTCAGATACTAAAACGACACCGGCAAAGAAAGATTCATCATCCAATAGTAACTCCAGCTCAGATAATAAAACGACACCAGCAAAAAAAGATTCATCATCCAATAGTGACTCCAGCTCAGATACTAAAACGACACCAACAAAGAAAGATTCATCATCCAATAGTGACTCCAGCTCAGATACTAAAACGACACCAACAAAGAAAGATTCATCATCCAATAGTGACTCCAGCTCAGATACTACAACGACACCAACAAAGAAAGATTCATCATCCAATAGTGACTCCAGCTCAGATACTAAAACGACACCAACAAAGAAAGATTCATCATCCAATAGTGACTCCAGCTCAGATACTAAAACGACACCAACAAAGAAAGATTCATCATCCAATAGTAACTCCAGCTCAGATACTAAAACGACACCAGCTAAGACTCCCAAGAATGTGAAGGCAGCTGCTACTCCTGTAGCAACACCAAAAACCCACATTTGCAGCCAAGAAAGAATCATCCAATAGTGATTCCAGCTTTGATTCGGATGATGGTGCTAAAATGATGCCAGTTACAACTGCCAAGAATGTAGCTTCTGAGGATGCTGCTAACAAGACACCAGCAACCACGGCTAAAAATGTGAAAGCTGCAGCAAAGAAAGATTCATCATCAGATAGTGACTCCAGCTTGGATGGCATGAAAAGACATGCACTATGGGCATCACAGATTGCGGCTTGCACATCCAGCCAGTCTAACATGGGCACCACAGATGAGGTATGCCTCATGCAGAAATTCGTACTGCAGGACTCTGTTCTATGAGTCCCGGCTGGCTGCTGAACACCCTGTGCTTTTGACCTCAAGTGTCCGCAATTTGTGAGGTGTCTGTGTTTCAGCACAATCAGCTTGATCTGTTGGCTGGTTTCCACCTGTGCAGATGTGAACATGGCGGTAGATCAGAAAACATCGCCACCACCATACATGAGGATATTGCCTCAAGCACATTATATTCCGTTATATTATTTGTCATTTGCTTGTTATATGTTCTGATTTGTTATACCATTAATGTTCACGTTTGTTCCTTTGTTGAAATCTGATATGTCTGCAACCATCTAAGCTGACTGTTGTGAAGATTGTTGCATTCTGATTGTCTACAACCATCTAAGCTGACTGTTGTGAAGATTGGTGCATTCTGATTTTTCTGCAACCATCTAAGCTGACTGTTGTGAAGATTGTTGCATTCTGATTTTTTTGCAACCATCTAAGCTGACTGTTGTGAAGATTGTTCTTGTGAGCATGCTACAACTATTCTGTAATCGCATGATTGTATATCCAGTGTCTGAGATGATTCATTGATTGACCAACATCCACCTTACAGCACTCAGGTCAACTGTAAATCTTCTCAGTGTCTCTCTGCAGGTGTAGGAGTTCTGATTGAGAACGCAGGTGTCTGCTTCACACAGCAAGCCAAGAGTCAGTAAATGTAGCTTCTTTGTCTGTGTGAGTATGTGTGTAGCAGGGGTTTCACCTTCTTTGTCTCTGTTTGATTGTTTTGTTAATCAATCAGTTGTGTTGTGGGTTGGTTGTATATCTGCAGCAAGACATTCAGACAGCCACTAGTTGTGTGTGTGTGTGTGTTGGTTGTATATCTGCAGCAAGACATTCAGACAGTCGTCAGTTGTGGTGTTGTTGGCTGTATATCTGCAGCAAGACATTCAGACAGCCGTCAGTTGTGTGTGTGTGTTGGTTGTATATCTGCAGCAAGACATTCAGACAGCCGTCAGTTGTGTGTGTGTGGTGTTGGTTGTATATCTGCAGCAAGACATTCAGACAGCCGTCATTTGTGTTTGTTTGTGTTGGTTGTATATCTGCAGCAAGATATTCAGACAGCCATCAGTTGTGTGTGTGTGTTGGTTGTATATCTGCAGCAAGACATTCAGACAGCACTCAATCGCATAAGTACTTGGTGTGTTGAGGCTGGGGCGATGGTCAACCCAACAATGGCAACAGTAACTTGGTTTCTCGTTGAATAATCATATTGTCAACACTCCAACACCAACTGTAAATCTGTGTTCAGAGACGGTGGAAAGAACGCATGGCAATGAATTACCTGGGGATATGGTTTGATCGAAGCCTTGCTTATAATGAGCACATAGACCAGGTGACAACAAAGGCCAAGCGGGGTTTGGCAGCGATGAGGGTGATGGCGGCAGCAAACTGTGAGCAGCGCCATCTATGTCTTCTATACGAAGGGCTGGTCATGTCTGTTCTTGAGTATGCGATGGCAATCCTGACTCTCAGCCGTAAGCAGATAGAAAGGATGGAAAGGATACAGAATGAAGCTATGCGCATTATTCTTGGATGTACAAGAGATACAGCATGCAGGGCGATGCGCTACCTTCTTGATTTTCCAACCATTGAAGACAGAATACAAGTCTGCAGAGCTCGCGCCTACCTCAGAGTTAACGCAAACACACAACATCCACTGCATAGTGAAATTATGAAGGTGAAGGGCAGCAGGTTAAAAAGAGGACGGTCGTGGATGGGTCAAGCCGAAGACATTCTTCAACAGGTGTGTTCACTTGAGGACTTAGAACCTGGCGAGGAGTGGGTACAAGTGCCAACAGATTTCTGCACATCCTTTTCAGTTTGCATCCAACTAGACAGAAAATGCAGACAAGAAAATCCGGCTGCTGTGGAGGCGGAAGTACAAGCGTTGATTTTCGAGAATTCGCTAGACGGTGATGCTGTCATTTACACAGATGGGTCGGTCGTCCGACATGTGAGAAGCTCATGGGCCTTTACGGCTCGGGCCGGAGGGAGAATTGTGAAGGAGGACTCTGGTGCTTTTGCTGAGACCACAAGTAGCCTGACTATGGAAGTCATGGCAGTAAGTAAAGCAATAACATGGCTCGAGACACAGACATTCACTAGGGCATGTTTCCTTAGCGACTCAATGAACATGCTCAAGAGGATAGAGATGGGGGGGGATCCGAAGAGAATGGTTGCTGTCTCTGGAGCGGTCTCGGCTGGCAAAGATTAGTTTCATCTTCGTGCCAGGGCATGCGGGAGTACAAGGGAATGAGCGGGCTGACAAGCTCGCAGGTGAAGGCTACTGTGGAGGGCGGACGCGCCATGGACCAGGCTGACATTCTGAATGCTCTACGAGAAGTAAGACTTTTGCGAGAACCAAGTGATGACTGTGAATCTACAACCATGGCCAGACTGCGAGAACAGCAAATTAAAAGAGGGGTGGCCAAACAAGAACACTACGCAGGAAGCCAAAGAAGATTGATAAACCAACACAGAACTGGTGTCGTTAGCCGCTACACGCTGCGGGATTTGCTGAGGAGGGGATCCGAGCACTTATGGACTGAATGGTTCGATGTGCAATGAGGATGATCTGTCGACTAACTAACTAACTTTATATTCTTATATCCCGTTACAGTCAAAGCCCTTTTCTTCTTCTTCTCTCTTCTTCTTCTTCTTCTTCTTCTTCATTCATCCGGAGTTTTCTTTTTTTGTTTTTCGGACGTGATTGCGTTGTGCCTGTTTACAGCAGAGCTGCTTCTTGCGGACGTTAGGCCGACCCATCCGACTTCTGCGGGCATTTGTTGACCGGGAAACCCTTTTCCGGGATTTTCATAGGACGTTTAAATCTCCCTGTTGTGGTGTTATCCCCATCCAGCTGGTCCATTTAGAATAGCTAAAGACATCCTCCCCAGCGTTAAAGGGGAAGGCGGGGGCAGACCAGGGGATTCCCCGCCGTCCGTTTCCATAACTGCAGAGCCGAAACATGACTCTCTGGTACTGGGCTCACCCAAGGATTTATCACGTCCTGCACATCGCCAGTGTTGCCATTTTAGTGCTTCTCGCACTAAATGTAGTGCTGTTTTTCAAGTTATTTAGTGCGAAAAATGTGCTTTTAGCGTGGCCGTGAAAATTTTAGTGCTTCAAAAAATTTTTTTGGTGTGCTTTTTGGTGTTTTTTTTTGGGGGTGGGAAAAAATTTATTTTAAAAAATCATTTTGGACACAGAAAAGCTGAATTTGAACTGAAGCGAGGGAGTAAAACAGTTTTAGTACATTATCGCAGATATTCAAGTAAATTTAACTCCCTTTAATACGATTTTGTTGAAGTGAGTGACTGCAGCGCGCAGACAATATGCAAAGCGTTAAAAGATTGTTTAAACAAGAATGGACTTGTAGTGTGTGAAAGTGTGTAGTGTGTGCCAGTATGTAGTGGTGCCAGTGTTAGTGTGTGAAAGTGTGTAGTGTGTGCCAGTGTGTAGTTTGTGCCAGTGTGTAGTGTTGCAAAGACTATTGCCTCGGTACTGACAATGCGTCTGTCATGACAGGTGTAAACAATGGAGTATTTACAAAATTTAAAAACCGTAGTTCCTCATCTGGTACTAGTTAGGTTGTTGTCATTCCCTCAGCTGTCAGTGTCACAAGCTGCAGCTGCTTATCTGCCCAGGAACATAGGGTTCATGATTAAAGAAACATATAACTGGTTTTCTCACTCAAGTCTTCGTCAAGCAAAGTACAGGGAGCTTTTTGCTTCAATAAATGAGGGACAACACCCGCTGAAGGTTGTTCAATTAGCCAGACACATGGATGTCCATTCAATCTGCCATTGTCAGAATATTGCAGCAGTGGGTCGAGCTCAGAACTCTTTTTGATATAGCAAGACTCAACGGCGCTGTTATACGCAAACTTCTAAATTCTATGTTTAGCGACATGAAAAAACTATGTGTATCTCATATTTCTCAAGCATTTTCTCGGAAAGTTCAAAGTGTGACTCCGACATTCGAAGCAGATATATAGGATCCAAAAAAACTACTCAGCGATCTTGTCAAATCTATCAGTTCAAAGATTGCTTTTCCCGGGGGGGGGGGGGGGGGGGGGGGAAAAAACAGAAAGTGATGCTATTCAAGATTATTTACATCCTAATCCCAATATAGGTTATGAGTTTGAGAATGAATAGCAGGCTACCAGGTTCCTGATGAGAAAGAAATTCGGGGAAAGGGTGCATCCAGTCTTTAATAGAGCTGCTGACACAGCTGCTTTTACGTTTGCCCGATAATATTCGAGTGTTGCATCCATGTCATGTCTTAGTGGAAGTGAATGTCTACAGCCAATGAAACCCTGTATATTGGATCTTGCTAAAATGTTTGTAGAAAATGCAGCTATTTTCACCCGCATCGATTTCCAGTGGAGAAAATTTCATCATATGCAGTGAACACAGACCTCTGACACTCTTGGACTGTGGGCAGAAATAGCCTCATACAGGGGTGCCACCTGTGAAAATCCTTTCCAAGATCTTACAGATTTAGCTTTAAATGTGCTCTTTTTCCTCATTATAATGCGGACATGGGGCGTATTTTTTAAAAACAAAACTGTGGAACAGACTGAGCATCAAAAGTTTGACAGATGTTTTGACTATTAGATATGGAATGAAAAGATATGACAAATGTTGTCATGATTATAAACTACCAAAGGGTATTCTGCGAAAAAATGGATCACAGGAGGCATATACATGCTTCTTTCAAACATCCTCCTCATTCTCATCATCGCAGGAGCAAACACAGCAGGAAATAGCTACAGAAACTGAAGAGGAGTTGTTTGATTGGGATTTGGCAGATCTGGAATAAACTTCATTGCAATATGAAATGATAATAATAAATTATACTGTGCTACCCTTTTTACATTTGTAAAAAAAAAGTTTGCTTTTTTTTTTTTTTTTTTTTTGCTTCCTAAACATTTTTGGGGCTTTTAGTGCTTTTTTTTGAGTCGATTTTGGTGCTTTTTTATCAAAGGGAGATGGCAACACTGTACATGGCATTTTGCCTCCTTCCCGTATATTGGGCCTTCCGTTCACCATAGGCTGTTCCTCCAGAAACCAGAAGAATGCAGTCTGCAGATGACATCCACACAGTGAGCTTTCGATTCGGATTTCCCACGAAATGGAATTGCTATTCAAGCAATATTCCATTTCATGCCTCTGGGACGCTATTGTTACCGACATGCCTGTGGATGAGTGCGGCAGTCTAAATACTTCTTCATGCACCTTAGATGTCAACCTGAATGTAGTTAAAGTAAGCTGTAGTCAACTTGAGCTTGTTGATATCTCCATAGAAGATGTTCCTCAAATGAAGCAGGGCGTGGGCCAAAAAATCTTTCTCTGCTCTGCATTTATTGGGCACTCCTGCAGCAAATATTTAGCTGTCTTTTACTAGTTCCACAAATTTCATTCATCGGTATCTCCCCTCTTTAGTTTATTGAACAAATGGTATTTCAGCCTGAATCTCCTGTGCGGAGCCTGAAGATTGCTACTTGTTCTCTTCGGTCGAGTTTGTAAAATGCATCATCCTTCTGGTGGGCCCGGATGCTCTGATTCCCATTTGGTTCTATAAGTACTTTATATAAACATCGTTGCCTCATTGTAGGTAATATCTATGTGAGGCTGGGGGAGTCTTTTGCCTTCTTTTGTCGGTCTGTGAGCCTCTTCATTTCCAGGTATACTGCAATGTATGGAATCCGCTGCATTACAACTTTATGGGGTTTCTGACATAGTCCATGGGGTACTGCTCTTAGGTCGGCTAGTTCTGTGCTTTTTTGCTCTTCAGTATTGAGACAGCTGACTTTGCATCTGTGAAGATAGCTATTTGCTTCTCTTCATTTTCCTCCTTTAAGAGCAAATTTTGCTGCAGTTTTCAAAACTTCTACCTCTGCTTTGAAGTTACTTGAAAATGTTCCATTGCCACTGACTGTCTTTTTCACTTAATTTTTTTAATTTATGAGAATTCCTCCTCCATTTCTATTGAATTTTTGGCCGATCCGTCTGTATATGCGTGGGTCCAATTACTACTTGGGTAATGCACTTTTATGTAGTTTAGAGCGATTTTTCTTCTTTCTGTTTCATTCTGAGTCCCCATCTACCCCCACAAGGGGGCCCCCCCCGCAAAGGGGGTTTGAAGGGTGTCTTTTTTTGGTCCTGGGGGGGGGTTTTCTCCCCTTTGGAA
>JACEFZ010025881.1:0-32500 GCA_014155875.1 Cepaea nemoralis
TAGACAGCACACATACAGACAACAGACAAACAGACAGACACCCTGACAGACACAGACAGCCACACAGACCGACAGACACAAGACAGACAGACACACAGACACCCAGACAGCAGACCACAGATAGAACGACACACAGAACAGACAGACGACACACCTGACAGACACGCAGGACAGCCGACACACAACTACATACACACAGACAGAACCGACACACAGACATACAACACAGACAGACATCCACACAGACACACAGCAGAACAGACACCAGACAAACAGACCGACAACCACAGACACACACAGACAGACACACAGACACACAGACAGACACACCGACAGACACACTGACAGACAGACAGCCGACAACACAGAACACACACCACAGACCGACACACAGACAGACAGACAAAACACGACCACAATACAGACAGAAACACAGACAACAGAAACACAGATAACAAACACACAGACAGACGAACAGACAGACACCCTGACAGAACCACAGACAGAACAACACACAGGACAGACGGACACACAGACAGAACACCAGACCACAGACAAAGAGACAGACCACAGATAGACAGACACACAGACAGACAGACAGACAGACAGAGATCAACACGGACAGACACACAGACAGACACACAGACAGACAGACACACGACACACAGACACACAGACAGAACACACAGACGACATACACACAACACACGACAACCACACACAGACACACAGACGACAGTGACACACAGACAGACCGACACACACACAGACACACACAGACAACACACAGCACCAACAGACAGACACACAACAAACAGACCAGACAGACACACAGACCGCACACAGACAGACACAGAGACTGGCAGACACACAGACACACAGACAGACAAACACACAGACAGACAGACACAACCGAAAGACAAACACACAGACGACAGACACACAGACAGACAGACCCCAGACACATGTCAGACAGACAAACACACAGACAGACAGACACCAGACACACAGGACAACAGAACAACACAGACAGACCGACACACAGACACACAGAAGACAACACACGACAGACATACGACAGACCCACATACAGACACACAGCAGACATACACACCAGACAACAGACCATAGACATACACACAGACAGACACCAGACAAACAGACACCCAGACAGACCGACACACAGATAGACAGACACACAGACAGACAGACAGACAGACACACAGACAACACACAGACCAAGCAAGAAACACAACACACACAGACAGACAGACACACAGACAGACACAACAGACACCAACCGACAGGACACACAGATAGACAGACACACAGACAACAGACAGAACAGATAAGACACACTGACAACACACAGACAAACAAACCACAGAAAGAACACACAGACAGACCACAGACACAACTACATACACACAGACAACATACACACAGACACACAAGACAGACAGACAAACCCCCGACACACGACAACACACACAAACAGACACACAGACACACAACAGAACCCCCCCAACACAGACGACCCACAGCTAACCCCAACCCCAAGACAGACCAGACACACAGACACCCAAACACACAGAAAGACACCAGACAACAGACACCACAGACACACACTCAACAAACACACAGACAGACAGACACCAGACACACAGACAGACAGGCACACAGAGAAAGACACACAGACAGACAGACAGACAGACAACACTGACAGACACACAGCACAGACAACACACATAAAAAAAAAAAAGGAACGAGACAGACAGACACACAGACAGACATCACCCAATACCCACAGACAGACAGACACACAGATGACAACACACAGACGACAGAACAGACAGACATACTGACAGACACACAGACAGACAGACACCCAGACGACAGACACACAGACAGGAACAGACACACAGACACACGACAGACCACAGGAGACAGACACAACACACAGACACACCGACAGACCAGACCACAGACCACACAGACATACACACAACAGACGACCACAACAGACAGACAGACACACACGACACAACACAACACACACACAGACAGACAGACACACAGACAGACAGATAGACAGACAGACAGCACACAGACAGCCGTACAGACAGACACACACAACACACAGACAGACAGACAGACACACACACAGACGAAGACACACACAGACAGACCCAGACACACGACAACACACAGACAGACAACAGACTGACAGACAACACAGACAGACAGACAGACAGACACCACCACGACACAAGACACACAGAAGACAAACACACAGACAGACCACCCACGCAGACGACACCAGACAGACCACAGACCACAGACACCAGACACACAGACAGACACACAGACACACAGAACACCAGACACACACACACAGAACACCACACAGACAGAACAGACACAGCATACCACAGACAGACAGACAGCAGAAACAGACAGACAGACAGACAGGAAGAGATCCGCTGAAATAACCCGCCTGTCCTTACTACTTGTTCCTCTTCTTTAATTTAGTCCCCATTTTAATTGCCTGCTAACTTGTTCCAGTAAATATTTCTTTAATATTTCGAACCAAGGAATTTATATTTTCACAACATTGTTGCCATTCCCAGTTTCACTTTAAGCATCCATCCATCGATCTTGTGCCTGCCGGTAAGCGTGGGCGTCGTGGTTTTGCCATCTCACGCGATCACCAGAGACGTGAGGATCAGCCCCCGTGTATCTGCTCGACCATGCCACGTGGCCAAGCCATCCAGGTATTTGCGTCTAGGGTCTTTCCCCTTGGCTCTTCACTTCGTCTGCCAGTTTGTCACAACGTTCTCCAATTCGTTCTTCTCATAAACATGCCAAAAAATGTTGAACTGCTACGTCTAATATCTCCTAAATCAGTTTACTATCTTCATTGTTTCTAAGGACTGTTCTTGGTCCTAATCTGACTGTCCATGGTATCCTTTGCATTTCCCCTCGCACACCACATTTCTACAGCCTCATGTTTATTAATTGCCGTGGGTATGCCCAGTAGCCAGGTCAGACGAAATGAACGTCAAATAGGGATTGGACAACAATCTCCAACCAAAAGATAGGAGAACAGAGAAATGACGGGAAGCAAGCAAGAAACGTCACAGGAGTAGTCACAACAACAATAACAACGGTAGACCTTGGCTGAGTCTAGGGGGCAGCACGATGCTTTCACGGTAACAAGATTTCGTTACACCTGGCAGGACCTCGCATTGATGGCAAAATCATACACATGAGAGCTAGATATTAAGGCACGTTCATATTTGCTATGAAACTACGTATGATGCAATGCTTCAAGTGAGAACTTGGAAATCATAGGCAAATGACATAGAAGCCACCTTGGTAAGGAGCAATAGCGACTAGAAGCGCTGAGACATTATACAGCAGTTGTAAAAGTAAGTTCTGTCTGCTACATTATGTCTGATTTCACCTACTGTCCCCGCCTGGTTGAACAGGCACGGTATTCGAGAATGACTACTATTATGATTATTACTGCCTTGAATTGTGAGCACAAGCTTTGAACACAGGCAATAAATGTCGCCGTAACGGCGATTGGCTAACGGCCTTGAGTTTCCTCATGTTGGCACAGGCTTCCGAAAGTCGGTTAGAACGGTTTCTTTCTCTTGGACAATGACGCATTACTGAGGTGATGCTATATCTTCACTAACCATCTGCAGGTATATCATAAGCCCAAACATATATCTTGTGTCTCCATTAATCTCTCTGTTAGACTTAACTTGCCCAAAGAGTCATCTCGGGAGATAATGCTGTAAGATAATCATCATCATTATCATGTTCCACTTAGTGCCGTCAAGCGTCGTGGATAGGACTGGTTGCCGTAGATACGACAACACAATTGCGTGACTGGAGACGTATTTCTGAGTTCAATTAGAATAACGAATGATTCTGTCCGTCGGCTGACCGGATTTGTAGAGTTTCTATTGTGTACGTTCATTACACAGCAAGCATCTTAAGGGTATACTTCCTGTCAAAGAACACACAAGACATTTTAACACGTACATAAATCCGTAGCATTGGTGACGTTCCAAATAAATGTATATCAAAATCAGCTATCTCATCCACCTCAACCATCTTATCTTAGCCCATCTCAACTCATTTCTCCATCTCATCCTATTCCTCTGGTATCCCCTTTTGTGTCGAGGAGAAAGCATACACAGCGGGAGAGTGCCTTGTTGGGCTTCATTATCGAGATGCCCGTGGGCTCGGTTATTCCATCTGCCCATCATTTATGGCCGAAACCACTTCCCTCTGCTTCATCTGAACCTGACATCATTGCTTTTGTGGTATACCGTTAGTTGTTAGTCTAGTTCTCCGCCGAATGCTAGTGACATCTAATCTAACCGTTAGCCCACCTTTATCCTCATTTAATCATTCTGATTTCCCCTCTTTTTGATACGTTTGAGTAGTCCCATCTTCATGATATGTTTGAGTATTCCGGTCTTCTTGACCGTTGAGTATATCCTCTCTTCTTGACCCGTTGAGTATTCCTCTCATGAATCACATGAGAATCTCACGGCAATAGTTTGACTTTTCGTGTTCATAAGTTCGCTTGTTGATAACCTATTCTGGTTTTGCCGCTTTTCGATTTCAACTGTAACGTATTTGTAACAAATGTATTTTAAGGGTAATGGGAACATACGTAAAAAGTGAAACTGTACAACTATCTGGGAACAGTCATAAAACATCTGATGGAGTGCTTGAAGAGATTATAGCAAGAAACCACAATGACAAGGGAGTCCCACCAAATGAACATACTGCATAAACTGAGGGAAGCGATAGACATACTGATAGAATATTTATAATGTAGATACTTGAGATCCAGATGAGACAAGGCAAAATAAACAAAGATGAACAGACATGTCATAATAAACCGAGGTAGAGCAGAGATAAATGCTAATTGTGAAATGAACAGGCAATGCTGCCCTCAAAGGAGAAATCACCAGGGACGGTGGGAATTACCAACCCATCTAACAAACTGTTTACTGTAACAAACAAGAAACTGCTGGCAGTCCTAAACTGAAGCTTGACTAAAGGAACCGACCCACATACTAACAGAACTGTTGACTGTAACAAACAAGAAACTGCTGGCAGTCCTAAACTGAAGCTTGACTAAAGGAACCGACCCACATACTAACAGAACTGTTGACTGTAACAAACAAGAAACTGCTGGCAGTCCGACCTAAGCGACTAAAGAACACGACCCACATACTAACCGAACTGTTGACTGTAACAAACAAAACTGCTGGCAGTCTCCTAAACCTGAAGCTAGACTAAAGGAACCGACCCACATACTAACGAACTGTTACTGAACAAACAAGAAACAGCTGGCAGTCCTAAACTGAAGCCTGACTAAAGGAACCGACCCACATACTAACAGACGGTTTGACTGTAACAACAAGAACTGCTGGCAGTCCTAAACTGAAGCCTGACCAAAGGAACCGACCCCATACTACCCAGAACTGTGACTGTACAAACAAAACTGCTGCAGTCCTACACTGAACTTGACTAGGAACCGAACCCACATACTAACAGAACTGTTGACCTGTAACAACAAGAACTGCTGGCAGTCCGAAACTGAACTTGATAAAGGAACCCGACCCACATACGAACAGAACGGTATGCTGACAAACAAGAAACTGCTGGCAGGCCTAAACCTGAAGCCTGAATAAGGAACCGACCCACATACTAACAGAACGTTGTACTGTAACAAACAAGAAATACGGACAGTCCTAAACTGAAGTTAGTTAGTCGACAGATCATCCTCGTTGCACATCGGAACCATTCAGTCCATAAGTGCTCGATCCCCTCCTCAGCAAATCCCGCAGCGTGGTAGCGGCTAACGACGCCAGTTCTGTGTTGGTTTATCAATCTTCTTTGGCTTCCTGCGTAGTGTTCGTGTTTGGCCACCCCTCTTTTAATTTGCTGCTCTCGCAGTCTGGCCATTGTTGTAGATTCACAGTCATCACTTGGTTCTCTGCAAAAGTCTCACTTCTCGTAGAGCATTCAGAATGTCAGCCTGGTCCATGGCGCGTCCGCCCTCCACAGTAGCCTCACCTGCGAGCTTGTCAGCCCGCTCATTTCCTTGTACTCCCGCATGCCCTGGCACGAAGATGAAACTAATCTTTGCCAGCCGAGACCGCGTCCAGAGGCAGCAACCATTCTCTTCGGATCGACCCCATCCTCTATCCTCTTGATCATGTTCATTGAGTCGCTAAGGAAACAAGCCCTAGTGAATGTCTGTGTCTCGAGCCATGTTATTGCTTTACTTACTGCAATGACTTCCATGGTCAGGCTACTTGTGGTTTCAGTGAAAGCACCAGAGTCCTCCTTCACAATTCTCCCTCCGGCCGAGCTGTAAAGGCCCATGGCTTCTCACGATGTCGGACGACCGACCATCCTGTGTAGATGACCGCGTCACTGTCTAGCGATATCTAGCTAAACTGAAGCTTGACCAAAGAAACCGACCGACATACTACAGAACTGTTGACTGTGACCAACAAGAAACTGCTGGCAGTCCGAAACTGAAGCTTGACTAAGGAACCGACCCACATACTAACAGACCTGTTGCTGTAACAAACAGAAACTGCGGGCAGTCCTAACTGACGCTTGACTAAGGAACCGACCCACATACTAACAGAACTGTTGACTGACAAACAAGAAACGGCTGGCAGTCTAAACTGAAGCTTGCCTAAAGGAACCGACCCACTACTAACAGAACTGTTGGACTGGAACAAACAAAAAACTGCTGGCATCCGAAACTGAGCTTGACGAAAGGAACGCGAGCCCACATACTAACAGACTGTTTGTGAAGTACAAACAAGAACTGCTGGCAGTCCTAACTGAAGCTTGACTAAGGACCGAACCCACATGGAGGAACCGTGAGATATACTGATACCAGCCCCCAAGAGAACGAACCAAATGGCTATCGCCCTCCAGTCTACTCCGTGTTTCCCCCGATTATAAGACCGGTCTTATATTAATTTTAGCCTTTTACCAAATTCACTAGGGCTTATTCTTCCTGGGGGTCTATTTTTTTTTCCAAATACAATCTCAACATTTTTATTCATGCCAAAATGCTACAATTATTCAAACAGTCCCGTGCCCTCTATCTTTATTTAACCCAAAGCGACGTCTTGAATGCGAACCACATCCGGTCTCATTATCAGTGCGCACCAGTGGCGTCTGGACTCCGACTGGCCACTTCAGCAACAGTCTCGTCATGCGAGCTGACGATAAGCTAGGGCTTATTTTTAAGGGTAGTCTTTAGATTAACAGCTCTCATGAAGAACCGTGCTAGTCTTTATTGTTGTCCCGGAACGCGGTGAGTTGTGTAGGAAAATTAGTGGAGCAAATGGTCAATGGGCAGACTCATGTGACATCTGGATGAAAAACCCACCACGACGCCAACAACAAGCAGGATTCAGAAAGTATACATAGATCTACTGTGAATCTTTTTTTTTGCATATCCTTTACCAGGACATCGCTGTCAACACAGCAGCGTCATGCTTTGATGTTATTACTTGGCAAGAGTACGCTCAAGTAGGTTGCCAGTGCGTTCTGAAGCGGGGCCGGCTCACATACCCCGTAAGTTACCGCGCGATTCAAACACCTGCCTGATTCTCACCAGTCATCACGTTACCGACGAAAGGATAACGAGATTACGGAAAAAAGTCATACTCTAAGGCCACGAAGCCGGCCTACTGAATATACACGATCCCAATAGACCCAGAAAAATAAACTGCGCCCGAAGAGAAAGAAATTAACAAAAGCAACACATACTGGCGACTTGGTAATCATTATTAAGTCCCTTGCCGTCGTACTAAGACGATTAGCAAACGGGGTGAGTTACAGAAACGGCTTCGACCGGGTGTGGAAGAGGGACGGGAGTAAAGATGTTCAGGAAGACCTGCCTGGGAGGGAGTCACGTGGGCCGAACGATTAAGAGGGTTCATTTTTAAAGACCAGTGTGCTGATGCTGAAGTAGGGGGTCGCACAACTACACCGGCCAGCTGTACTAAAATATTCACTTCTCGGACATTTCTCGCATTTGACTTGGGAACGGAAAGTAATGTACCTGTGACGTCGATGGGTTCCCAAATGGGCATGTCCTGTAAAAAAGAAAGTAATCACCAAAACACGCAAAATTCCGTCGCCCATGGTCCTACTAGATGTGAGGTGCTGTGGAACTACACTCGAGCTGAAAAGGAGCGAGCACAGAAAGAAAACGATGCCTGGGATTCGTGTGTTAGATGGATCGCCATTGACTTGAGTACGTAACGCGCCAGGACAGCAAGTACAAGGATAGACCAGCAAGGCGATGTTTGGGGCAAGGGTCCCAATGGTGGAGTTGTGTACCCCAACATTGGTCCTGGCATTATGTACAAGACTTTACAGACTGTTACCACCGAGAGTACACAAATCATCCTTTGAGGATGGAACCTCTCAATAATGTATTCGTACGGTACCTGTGGCGATGGCGCTTATGGACGAAATTTCGTAGCCTGGCATACCCGGTTCGAAAACACAACTGCGGGCGATTTGGCAGCAGCCTCCCTGCCCTGGTTTCCACAAACAGGTATGAGTGCGGGTCCATTCAGGAAAGCAATGGCAAACGACCTAGTCATGTAGAGAAATGATGCTACAAGGGGGTGAACCAGCGATCTGTTCGACCACAAACCTCCAAGAAATGCCAGACGGACAGATCAGCTAACTTCTTCTTGTACTATAAGTATTGAGTCTCTTCGCTGGCTGTATAGATGAGCGATAGACTACGTATGTGAACTGTTCCGGGTACGGAGATGGCGGGTTCTTGATTCCCCTCAGCGAAGAATAATAGAAGCTATCCTGAATATATAATTTGTAAAGCTACACATGCACTGCAACAGCTTTCGACGTATGCAGAACAAGAAGATTACATTGAACAACCATCCGCTCCTACCAGGACATATTCTAAGATAATGTCACCAGCCCTCTTTTGCTCATTCGCGTTTCTTCTTCGCGAGTTGCGTCTGAAGGCGCAAGAAGAGAAAAAACCAACGAATAAAAAATGCACCGCAGAATAACCGAGACGTGTTTAAATATCCTGCTGGCCGTTGTTAATGTAGGAAAATAAAGAAGCTGTAATACCGAGGAAACGACAGACGGTTGACACTTATTCATCTTTTCTGGGGAGAAGGGCTTGTTATTTACTGCGTGTTTGACAGCGAGAGCCGGCCCATTGCCAGACCCTTCCGCTAATAAATCCGAACCCATACAGAAATGAAGGCGTGATCGATAAAAACAATCCAATATGCTTCAGCCTCTCCACATTTCCCTATATCTGATCCAGAATGAATGCTTCATTCACGATCAATTATTTTGAAAACTGTCGGTTGCATCATTATGAAATTTTTTCCTGCCGTCTTAATTTACCCCCACCCAAGGAATATGTCATTGATAGTTCAAAAGCAACTTAAGTCATCGAAAGCGGCGACATTTTCTTTGATGTTTTGGCAAAATAGAGTGAATTCACGCTAACAAACTAGTCTTAACAGTAAGCACGGTCATTTCGGGTACGACACATTACAAGGCGTAGCCAGATTCGAGGGAAGGGGGTACAATAAAAAAGTAGCTACCAAGTCAACAGGGTCACTGCAATGCACCGGGTTTTAATCCCCATATGGCTCAGTCCCTTTCCGCGCGCGAAAAGCATCGCACAAAGCACGAATCCGTAGCTCCATTGACGCTCACGTTCGGGAATCTCCGAAGAATGTACTCGTGAAATGAAGGACCCGGGCCCGGAATCGAACAGACAACCTTCGAGCCCGAATCAGACGGCTTGACCACTTGACACGGGAGGGAGAATGCGTATATTAGTAAAGACAGAGAATTTACAGAGGCATCGATAAATTAATGTGTAAATTACAGAAAAAGAAGAAGAATATATTTCTTCCCTGACTTTTTCATTTCCTTCTGTTTCCTTCAGCTGCTGGCTATAATGTGTACACAAGTATTCATGTTACTAGATGCATTTGGCTTTTTATATTGAGGTCGTGAAAAGCTTACAAATAGCAGTGCGTAATGTGCGCATGGAGTTGACCCAAACAGATACCGACAATTATCATCATGCTGTCCATTTTTAGGATCTGTTCACTGGTCTGTGTAGTTTGTTCCTACTTTCGGACACATGGTGACTAGACCCGCTTTGAGTCCCCTTCGTAAAGATTTCTACTCTGCTGTTTACCGTTCAGAGACAACATGATTACCTGTTTTCACTATGAAAATTTTCAGCTCTCTGTAGTGGGCTTTCTCCTTAACGACAAGAATGCTTGGTCCGCGTTTCACATTGAATTTATAGATTGATTCGATGCAGACATGTATTGTCCCTAATTCTGACAACGTGTTTGCTCTCCACGTTTCTTAGTTATGCCACACTATGTCCGTTTGCCTCCTCCACCGCAATATACCCTTCGTTGGTACTAAATGCGTTTAGTGTGTGTGTGTTCTCCTGTTTAATACAGTTGATTGTTACAGCCGAGGGCTTGCGGATTGAAAATTCATCCTGTGGAATACAAACTGTTGGCATTGACATTGTGCTCGATGCTGTAAAGTTTAGAGCCTGCATTCGTCTGATAGTTGGAGTAACTAGCCCAGTAAGTGCTGGCAGGTGGTTAAGGACGCGATCGGCCAAGAACCTAACTGTGCTCGCAACGATTCCAGTAGTTTTGATGACGGCGCCTCGAGTTGCAGAAAACTCATTCATCCGTCGTCCAATAGTCCTCTTCCTCTTATCACACATGGTCCCTCACATTTTCCAGTCACTTTATAAATAGTAATACGCGACTGTTGTAATCTTGACGTCACGACAATTCAATGTATATGGGCAGCTGGCCCCCTGGTCCTTTAATTTTGTAGCCCACACACGTTCTATAGGGTTTTAAATGAGAATTGGTACGGCGGAGTCTCAAGCAGCTATGGCCATGCTCTTCTATCAACTTGTCGACTTTGATATTTCTTGCTTTTTTTTTGCAGCATTTTTTAAAGGAAAACAACGTTGCTTAAATATGTGTTCTGAAATGTATACTTTCCTATCTCGGAGCCATAATCATTATGGCTTCGTTGTGCTCGATGCCGTAATGTAATTGTTTCTTGAGCGAACAAACATGTGATATGGTGCATTGTCCCATGATTAGACAGGGATGAAGCACTTATACTTATCGAGCCAATCTCTAACTACATACCATTCATCTTACTTAGGATCATCCTCTTGTCTGTATGCTTGATTACACACGATACAGCATATCTGTAGTGATGCCTTGTGAGTACCACCAGCCAGCTACGACCCAACGCTGTCCGTTACTACTGGGCAAGATAACGCTTTATCTTTCCATCCACTGATTGCCAATCTTTTTCACTTGTGTGGTGGCGCATTGAGCCACCTCCTCGTTCAAATCCACTAATGTCATAATTTTCTTTTCTTTGCTCATTTCCCTTATTTCCGTAGGTATCTGCTTCTCATGGCTGCTAATACGGTAGCTCGCAAAAAACATGTCTACGCCCTTGACTTCTAAAGTGAAGCTAATGTCCTTATCATCGGTCCACAAAGGTGTTTTGGATCACTCTATGTTATTGTTCTTTCTCACCAAACCTCCGTTTTCTTACAGTCAATCTGTTTTCTTTGGCATCCATCATTTTTATAATAACGCGCCTTTCGCAACAACACCCTTGTCAAAGCTGCAAAGCTTTAATAGGCTAAAGTAATTGCACAAAATCCTATTTCAAAATGCCGCCAAGCTACCTTTGGGAGCCAGGTTTAAATATAACACTAGACAATAATGAACGACTAAAGATACTCATGTCCCTAAACCCTAGAGACAGACATATAAAACAAGCTTAGAATCTCTCCACTCATTGCGGAATAATCTCCCAAGAAATCAAAGACACCACCATCTTACACATACAGTCGCAACCTGTTTGAACACTACCTCAAAACAGACTACATGCCCCCTGAAAAAAAAACAGCACAAAGACAATAATAATGGTAATTAATCTCGAACGACACTAACAAAACAACATTCCATATGTGTGGGAACATTACACACCCACCTTGGGTATTTATGATTGCCCATGTTAAACATTGCCTCAACGAGTCATTATTATTGATTATTTTTCATGCGTTTTTAATGCTTATTGTTATTTTGTTGTCAAAGAATTGCTTCATAAGAGATGTTGAATGAAAGAATGTATGAAGGAAATAGAGAAGAAGGACCAGAATGTCAGACGGGCCTGCGTGCCCAATTCTTAACCCTTTGAAAATAAAGATTTTCGTTCGTCGTTCGATTGTCTACAATTGCCTTTCTACCTACCAGGTAATTTTAAACTGTCTAACGCATTCTAAATTACCGTGGTAGACAATCGACATACTGTGCGAAGATGTGTATTTTTTATTTTCAATTGGAAGATTTATCTAGTTATATTCACTTTATGTTGTGTGATTTCTGCAGTATATACCTGACGAGATGCAGCGAAATATGCCAGGCAATGAATCGTGCAATCTATTGTTTGTGTCTTCGTTATTCGAATTCACTACGGGAAAACATTGGTTGAATTTCTACCTACCGGTTGCTTATCGCGTGTTGGTTCATTCCAGATTCTTGCATCCATCGACGAAAATGAACCGTTTACTCAAACCCAATGCACGCCTGTTCTTTTTTCGGGATTTGTAACAGTAGGAAACAGTTTCCGGCGATCAGCTTCTTGACAAAAAACATGTGTACAACTTCATAGCGATGCTTTGAACGAGACACAAATTTCACATTCAAATCCCATGAACAATATTCACACATTCAAATATTAGCTATTAATATTTATAAAATGGTAAGATTTATTTATATATTTATTTATATAATCACGTTTTATGATGAAAGACCCACATTAACGACACCTCTGAACATCCCATTTAACGGCGCGCAATTTGTGCCCAAACACGGAACCTTGAGACAATTTTTTGAAAAAGCGCGGATGTTCTTGGTGAGGTGTAATACTTCAAAATTATGGACTTAATCTCTGACCCGTAAATTATAAACTGCATATAAACAAACACTTGAAATCTGCTGTACAATCTCCAGAAACAAAATGTTTTGTTGGGTGGACATAATGATAAGGTTATATCCTAAATCTCATAATTTTCCTCCTCAGTTGGTTACTGAGATATGGAATTTTATATTGGGGCAGATAAAATGTAAACAAACTATCCATTAATCAATAGCCATGCCGGTAAGCGTGGCGGTAGTGTCTGCCCAGCTCACTCGATCACCAGAGTCGTGGATCAGTCTCCGTGTTTCTGTCACTCGACCAGGCCAAAGGCCAAGCCATCCAGGTACTTGATTCCAGGTCTTTCCCCTTGGTCTGACCCCTCGATCTTGCCAGTTGTCACCAAGTTCTCCAAATCATGTGTTTCATAACATGCCCAGAAAATTGTGACCTGTCGACGTCTAATGTCTCTAATCAGTTTACGAGCTTCATTTGTTTCTTGAAGGACTTGTTCATTGTTCTTCTGGCGTTTTCTTTTCCTCCTCAAGAAACCAAAACATTTCTACAGCCATCAGATGTTTTTTCAGCCTGACTGCTCATTGTCCAAGCTTCACATCCATATACAAGTACAGGTTCGTATGTACACCTCAACACCCTTTTCTCGTTCAGTGACATCTTTTTATTGGTCAGTATGTTTTCATCTTGCTAAAGGCTACTTTGTCATGGCGATTTCTTGTTCTAACTCTCTCTTCAAGGCATCTCCCATCAGATGTTATGACTGTTCCGAGATAATTGTACCTATTCACCTTGTTGAAGAATTTCCAATTTACTTGTGATATTACATTGTGGTATTTCGTTCTTCCTAGGACACAGACACATAATCTGTGTCCTTTTACAATTTAATTCCAACCCTAGTTGTTCACTGTATGTAACAACCGCATCTACTAAATTTTGCAGGTCCTGCAATAAGTAATGGATCATATTTCACTTGGCTCAGGTAAATAATGCTATAGCCATATTTTCATTGACTAATCGGAACTCGATTGGTAGTGGGATTAAAATCACGTCGGCCGCGTTTATTTGGTAAAACAATTCTTGGAACTCATCGGAGGCTGGGTTGAATTTATTACATATCCCGCATACACGACGGTCTGAACACGTGATTGCAAAGCTGGCAGTCAAAGGAGCTAACTACTGCACACGCTTGCTGCCACAGGAATAGTTAATGTTGAAAACCAACTCTTTGTTGTTTATTTATTTTCTTGTTGTTGTTGTTCCTTCTACGGCTGCTGCTGCTGCTGTTGTTGTAGCTGCTGTTCCTTTTGTTGTTGTTGTTGTTCTTCTTCTTCTTCTTCTTCTTCTTGTTGTTGTTCTTCTTCTTCTTCTTTTTCTTCTTCTTCTTCTTCTTCTTCTTCTTCTTCTTCTTCTTCTTCTTCTTCTTCTTCTTCTTATTATTATTATTATTATTATTATTATTATTATTATTATTATTATTATTCCTCTCCTCATCCTCCTCCTCAGTAAGTAAAGCATTAACATGGCTCGAGACACAGACATTCACTAGTGCATGTTTCCTTAGCGACTCAATGAACATGCTCAAGAGGATAGAGATGGGGAAGATCCGAAGAGAATGGTTGCTGTCTCTGGAGCGGTCTCGGCTGGCAAAGATTAGTTTCATCTTCGTGCCAGGGCATGCGTGAGCACAAGGAAATGAGCGGGCTGACAGGCTCGCAGGTGAGGCTACTGTGGAGAGCGGACGCGCCATGGAACAGGCGGACATTCTGAATGCTCTACGAGAAGTAAGACTTTTGCGAGAACCAAGTGATGACTGTGAATCTATAACCATGGCCAGACTGCGAGAACAGCAAATTAAAAGAGGGGTGGCCAAACAAGAACACTACGCAGGATGCCAAAGAAGATTGATAAACCAACACAGAACTGGCGTCGTTAGCCGCTACACGCTGCGGGATTTGCTGAGGAGGGGATCCGAGCACTTATGGACTGAATGGTTCGATGTGCAACGAGGATGATCTGTCGACTAACTAACTAACTAACTAATCCTCCTTCTCCTCCTCCTCCTCCTCCTCACTTCTTCTTCTTTAGTTATGCCACTTGTTTGACAGCATATTTATTATTCAAAAGAAAAAGGGACATTTTATGCCCACGTGTGAGACAGACAGCACATCGATTATTCAATGGCACATGCACTGTTATGTTCACACGTGAGCCAGACCGTGTAATTGTTGTTCCGATGACAAAGCATCACGTTTCTCTAGCAGCGATGACAAAATAACACATTTCTCAAGGAACGATGGCAAAGTAACACATTTCTTAAACAAAGATGGAAAGTAACATATGTTTCAAACAACGACAGTATAGCAACACATTTCTCTAACAAAGTGACAAAGTGGCACATTTCTCAAACAGCGATAATAAAGTAACACATTACTTTAACAATTATGGCAAAGTAAAACAGTTTTTCAAACAACGATATTAAAGTTACAGATGTCTCAAACAGTTATGGCAAAGTGACATATTGTTTCAAACAACGAGAGTAAAGTAACACATTTCTCAAACAGCGCTGGCAAAATAACACATTTCTTAAAACAATTATGGCAAAGTAAGACATTTCTCAAAGTACGATAGCAAAGTAACACATTCCCGAAACAACGATGGCAAAATAACACATTCCTCAAACAATGATAGCAAAATGGCACATTTTTCAAGTAAGGATAGCAAAATAACACATTTCTCAAAAAATAATAGCAAAATAACACATTCCTCAACCAACGATGGCAAAGTAACACATTCCTCAAATAAGGATCACAAAGTAACATATTCCTCAAACATGAGAAGCAGATGAGAACATTTACAGGAAGCTATGTACTGGTCGGGTGAAGCCAGTCCTGGCAGCTAATTCAAATTGTAAGCAAATGCGTAGCTCCGAACTCAAGAAAGACGGATCATAATTCAAAGCACGAAGACAACGCCTGTTGGCGAACTGGAAAAGATAACAAAGCTATATTTAAGACAGGAAACACAAGATAATACAAACTAGCACGGAGAAGAGAAATTTAGAAGTTTGATGGACCTCCCAATGACAAGTTACAGTTAGATATCCTTTGAAAGATGTCGCTGCTAACCCTAGGATGTATGGCCTATTTGTGATTTCTTGACAAGTTTACGTTCAGTAGTTTGCCATTGTATGAAAACCAACACAAGGCGGTCTGCTGCCAAATCTCCAGCAGCATTGTTACTAACACGGCTTGCGGGATTACTAATTGCGTCCGCTGCTTCATCGCCACAGAGCCAGGTCTCTCAATAAAGCAGAGGTTTAATGCTTTTGGTAGGGGAAGACAAGCGAAATAATGTTGCAGGTGGCGTAGACAGAAAGTTAAGAGCAGATCGCGTGTGTGCTTAACATACAAACAACAAAGCCCGTTTACAATGCATGTAGGTTCTCAGCTGGGATACAGAAGCGCCTGTCGGAGATGATAAAAGACATTCCTGGCGTTGAGAAATAAGTATACAGAATGAAACAGAAAGAAGAAAAGCAGCCCTCAATCAATCAGGTGCCGTCTCCACAATGAAGCTTGGCTGTAATGGATATCCAACACTGTCTGTCTCTAGCCTTGATTGTACGTTATATAGAAAATAGCCGTAAACTACACAGAAAAGCATGACCTAAATAACAACTGGATATGTGCATATTATCAAAAGTCATATTTTCTCCTACTGGTGTTTAGTTCTGTGTGCTAGCTGAGATCCCTTACATACAGATCCCAGAGAGAAAACTCGGGACAAATGTCTCAATAATGCTTATTTAAGACATTGTCCCTGAGTACTCAAGAAAACAGCCAAGAAGTGGCTCGTTGAAAAGTTAGATGTAGCTACTCATGGTACCCCAAAGAGTGAGAACGTGGAATTAAGATATGCAGAGAAAACTTGTTACTTAAGGGCTGCATAGGCAAGATACCTCCCCGACGTGTTCTACTCGGAGAAAGATAAATGTGAACCCTCACTAACAGATATGTGAATAATGTGTCCACTCACGTAAGCTACACAAACCTTTACACACAGTTAGAATTAATACGGACAAATGGGCAAACCATAACATTAGCTGAGAGTTTAAAATACAACCACTGGGTTTATTTTTGATAAAGTTAATATAATGATAATGCTTATTAGTTTAGTTTGTATGCGGGTGGTTTTTGATGAGAGAATGGTGTATGGGCAGAAGACAAGTATAAAATATCATATACTGTTCAGTTCATATAATGAGTTATGTTCAATTGACAAGGCCCTTAGGTCACGCTCCCCTTTGAGACGCGTTACACTGTCAGCTTGAAGGAGTCTAAATTGGTCCCTTCACGAGGATAAGCCGCTCTCTGATGTGAGTGGATCGTTGACTGTCCATGGCTACTATGAGAGCTGGAATTAAACGAACGGAGATGGGCAATATCTACGACTATAATCTCATAATATACATATCTGTTACATAAACATTTATAATTCCTAACGCACACACATTCATCTCTTAATCCCCCCCCCCCCATCTCTTGATCTATATAATCGTCACCATCTCCTGATCTATATAATCTTCACCATCTCCTGATCTATATAATCTTCACCATCTCCTGATCTATATAATCGTCACCATCCTCTGATCTCCATCGTCTCCAGTATTTCCTCATCTCTATCATCTCCTGATCTATCTAATATATCTAGTTCAAACATGTAAAACATATCTAATTCAGAGCATAAATATGTATTGACATAACCTTATATAGATGAGTGCTTCTTGTTTATGTTGAGCTCACTTAATCACTCCCCCCCCCCCTCTCTCTTTCTGACTGTCTGTCGGGAGGGCTTAGTCGCACATTCATATCGAAAATCAAAAGCCTTCCGTGCACCTGTCTTTAAAACAAAATTAGTGTCCTACGTCCTCTCGGTCTGTCCTCGTGCAGACAATGTGAACTGGTGACATTTCTCCCACCAGGTGGTGTCACACCAATCTTGGTAGGTAATCGAAGTGTTGGTCCAAATAATCAATGCTATTTTGGACGCTATCAATAAACTGCTCACCCTCAGGAATTTCTGCTAGCTTGTCAGTCTCTAATGTGCGTCGACCTCATACAGGATTAATCTAAATGTATCTTCTGTACATGAATAGGCCAAGCACTCACGTGGCTTGGATAATGTTGGATTTCTCCAAATTATCCCGTACAACAAATAAGAAAACTAAGTTCACAGTGAAATAGTAAAGGCTGAAGCTGGAACAATAAGTACAAAGGAAATCCACAGCTTAAAGTTTGGGAGAGACCACAGAAACAGAAAACTAAACATCCGGTCCTCAGAACAGCAGACGAAATTATTGATATAATATGTTGGTATTAACTGAGTTAATAGCTTAGAAAATTCTGTCACTGGACTTATTCTGTAAGTGGGACGGAGCAAGATGATAATATCTTTCCAGGTAGATATCCTTGTTATGCTATAGGCGTGTTTGCATCAGAGGTTTTAGTCGGCAAGCTGCAGTTAAATACTCTGTTCGTCCATGACGTGATTTCAGTCTTCACTCCTCTTTTCACGTGGTATAATTACTTATGTCTTGTCTACTTTTAACTCCTCCCCTTCTTGTCATTATGGACTGTAGTTCAATTCTGTCAATCAATATGAATAACTCTATGCCATGCGTCTTGAAAAACGCGTTCACCCGCTATCCCAGTGTTCTGGGATTCAAACATTCTTTACCTCCATTTGACAAAAATATGTCAAGGCTACTTCCACCATCGTAAGATCAAACGTCCGTCCGGCTGAAAGTTGCCATGAGGTTTAGGCTTATGTTCCTATTCCGAACGCCGTGGCTACGTTCACGCGGTGTTTCCCGCTGACTGGCTCCGCTCAGTCACGGCGTTAGGTGTTAAGACTAGGTTTCGACCTTACGTTTGATCAGGACATCACAGTTTAGATTCTTCAACCTTAGAGACTTGACATTGGTCGCTTTGCTCTCCGATCTACGCGCGCAATTTGGCGTTATAGAAATGATAGTGCGGGAGCACGGTGAAATTGTATTTTTCACTCTTTTCCTTTATCTTGCATTTTAATCCTTTTCTTGTGGACTTTTAAATTCCTTTGTTAGTTTCTGTGTTGAATGAGAGATAATTTCTTGTTTTGTTGAGGCGTTTCGCCACACACATACAGATCGTCAGCAAACATCATTTAGCAGAAGACGTAGGGGGAGCAATTCTTCTTAATTCTGAACGTGAAGCAAAGAAGATGAAAAAAAAAGAAAAAACGGTAGCAACTTGAAATTTATCAAGTAACTGGATCATTCGGTGAGAGTTATTCTGTGATTGCGATTCAGGTTTGGACACACCACAGTGTAAAATGGGCAAGGGCCAGTTATTGCGTCGCCCGTAATGTTAGGGATTTTAGAATGGCTGTTTAAACGTGTATAATTGTGATTGCGCATATCATGTTGAACCGGGCTCTGTGGCCAAGGGCTTGCGAACGCGGCTTGTGAGCCCGTATACCCGGGTTCGAAACACGGCGGTGCTGGTTTTTTCGAAAAAGGTATAGGGGCCGGTAGTTCAGAAAGCAATGGCAAACTACTGAACGTAACACTTGCCTAGTACATCAACAGCAGCTAAAAATGCTGGTGTTGCGTAAGGGATACGCAATAAAAAAAAAAATTTTTAAATATCATGTTGTGAATTTAATGTGTGCTCAATGGTGAAATTATAGAAATGAACTACGTCAGTCTTCTGTTGTGATTGAAGTTCGTTGATGTGTTGTAGCGCTAAATAACAGTATCATTTTGTGATCTAGCCTTTGTATACCAATACTTATGGTTAACGAGCCAGTATTGATTCAGCTGCACACGATCTCTGAAGTGACATTCATACTATAATTCGGCCATTGAAATAAACCCCATGGCAAATATCACACAGTGAGTCGAAACCACTCCTACCTAATAAAGATTCATAGTTTGGCTAATTGTCAATGGCCCTTGACGTGCTGGACTAGTGCAGAAGTGTCCGCGAAACGGGCTGCATTTTTATCTATGGGGAATTCCGGCTCTGCGTGATTGGTAATTTCTAGTGTCAATGGATAAGAATTGTTTGAATTATACGGGAGAACCCTAAACCTAAGTACTAGAACTCTTTCCCCGACCCTAATTTCCTCGGATCCCCTTTCCAGGGTCAACATTCTTGCATTATCTAAGACAAATTATTATTTATTTGGTTTGTTTTCGGTATTTGAGATTTAAACATTGAGCACAAGCCACAACTGGCAACGCTGATCGTATTCCGGTACGAACCTAAGGCCTTATCCACGTCAATTCGGAAGCACCAGACTCGAGTTTCGCTCTCGTTTGAGTTCATCATTAGTGTATATCCTTGACTGGACCCGGTATCAAACCCTGGATCACTGGCGTGGTGATGCGGGTGTGAAACCACTAAACCCCGCGGCACGCGCTAGACGCGGCCAAATTATCTCACAAGAATCAAACCAAATAAAATCAATTTGATTATTGCTCACTGGACTTTAAGCGGCCTGGTGTGCCTTGCCAGTCGAGAAGACCTGATCATTCGGGGCAATATCGATTGACGGATGTCAGTCGTGGCGATCGGGCAAATTCTGAGCTATAGCCTTCGATGAGTGACGTTGTGATATTCTTGTGAGGTAATTTGGTCGCGTCTAGCGCGTGCCGCGTGGTTTAATGGTTTCACACGCCAGTGATCCAGGGTTTGATCCCGGGTCGAGTCAAGGATATGCACTACTGATGAGCTCAAACGAGAGCGAAACTCGAGTCTGGTGCTTCGATGTTGACGTGGACAAATTATTATGTCGCTGAATCAGCATGTCGTCTCTGATTCTGTACAAAGGTGGTTCATTTCCAGCAGGCACACTATGATGAGGTCAAGAAGTTTATATGAAGCACTTAGCGAACCAAGTAACATCAGAATCCAGTCACCTGAAATGTGATGCTTATTCATCATCATGTGTCATGCTGATAAGCGTGGTCGGTCATGTTTCGCCATCTCACTCGATCACCAGAGTCGTGGATCTACGCCGTTTCTCTGATTTTTCTATGAGACTGCAATACATGATTATCTTGGCACCTTGTAAAGAAGGTAGTTTGCCATTGCTTTCTTTCTTAGCAGTAACCATAATGGTCGATGACCGTAGCCATTTTCTCTCCCCCCCCCCCCCCACACCACCTCTCCCCCCCCCCCCCCAAAAAAAAAGAGATCCTCTGCCTACCGTTGTGAAGTTGGAGACCATAACCTGCAATTATCTGTCTGCTACTCTTCAACTTCATCCACCATCTGCACCCATGGCTTCAGGTAACCCTGATCGGAGGCTGTACGGGTACTCCTCCTTGCCCAAGGGTGCCCCTTAGGCTAGCGGAGGGAAGGAGGCACCTTACATCTCATTTGATAAGGGATACCCCTACCCCGCCACCCATACTTATTGCAATCGACAGAAGTAAACAAGCAGCAATCTTCAGACTCCGCACAGGAGTTGACAGGCTGACATACCACTTGTTCAGAAAAGTGAAGTTACGAGATACATGGTGTCTGCAAAAGTGTAACTGGTAAATTGACGGCTAAACATTTGCTGAAGGGTGCTCATTATATGCACAACAGAGAAAATTACTTTGACCTGTAGTCGATCTATGTCAGGACAAACTCGATGGATATGTCAACAACCTCAACTAGATTTCTGCGTTCTTCAAATATATTCAGACACACGTCTGAAGGCGTACAAAGACGAGGAAGAAAACTGCATCGGAATAATAATGTAGTCATCGTTTAATGATCTGCTGTAATGTTTATTTAATGTCTACACTAATGGTGTAATGTTTATGTAATGTCTACACTAATGATGTAATGTTTATTTAATGTCTACACTAATTATGTAATGTCGAGGATGTCACATCTCGTGACTGTGTTTATCTTTCCTACAGAGATTGACGTTGTATTTGTTTGTGCTCGACATAACGCAGGGCTCTCGTTTTCTTCTTCTTCTCCCTTTCCTCCTCCTCTTCTTCCTTCTCCTCCTCCTTCTCTACTTCTTTTGTCCTATAGCTTTTGTAATGAAGTGTCGCAGAGATAAGACACATGTATCGTGTTTCGCTTGTCTTGTTGCTTTTATTAATTAACGTCATATTTGATTTCCCCAGTGTCTCTTTTATACTTCCTGTTTTTTGTTTTTCTTTAAATCAGAAGTGAAGACATCAGGACTAAAGTGGGGGCTATTGGAGCGCTAGTTTTATTAGAAAGCAGCAAGTCAAATGGTTTGGCCATGCAAGTAGGTTACCAACTAACAGTATACCACAACAAGCAATGATGTACAGACCAGATGGAAACAGAGGAAGAGGCCGACCACGTAAACGATGGACAGAGGAAATAGCAGAGTGCATGGGAATATCGATACATGTAGCCCATAAACGGGCACTCTCCCGCTGTTTATACTTCACCTCGACACCGCAAGATACAAGAGGAACAAGATGAGATGAGATGAGATGATAGTCTCTTTTATTCCATTTAGTCTTCTCTTCCTGGTTGATCTTGTTCCATTCTAGCTAAATGTCTGAATCATTTAATTCTCTGGTAAAGTTAGCAATATGTGGTATCCGTACATATGTTCCTAGTTTATCATTTGTGTCTCTATCTCTTCTTGTTTTCCCAGCCGCTTGTTTTAGGCATTTCACAGAATGCAATTTTACGCCTGCGTGTTTCTAGGACTGTCCATGTATGGTATTGGTAACAGAGTTCGGACAAATAAAGCACCTATCAATGTCTTTTTTGTACGCATTTGTATGGTTTTAGGATAGTTCTATTTGATTGTTAATATTATTTGCTTTCTGTATTCGCTTTTCTATGTCTTTGTTTAGTCTTCCATCCTCTGTAAGCACTGCCAAGATATTTGTACTGTCTAACTTGTTTTAATGATTTCTAATTTTTATTTACGTTACACTACACCGGTGTTCGTCAATTATTGTTTGCTTGTCCCTAATACATCTCTGCTCTGGGAGTATCCGCGGCGAAGTGGTCAAGCCGTCTGGCTCGGGCTCCGAAGGTTGTGGGTTCGATTCCAGGCTACGTCTTTCGGTTCATGAGTGCATTGTTCTCGGAGACCACTGGGGGTCGTCGCTGGAGCTAAGACGTTCGTGCTTTGCGCGACGCTTTCAGTAGGCCGCGCTGCGGAAAGAGACTGGGTCAAATGGGATAAAACCCCGTGCAATGAAGTCGATATTCTCGACTTCGACTAGATGACTGTAATATCAGGTGATAATCTCTTCTTGCCCCCTATGTCCCCATTGAGGAATTGTCCCCCAACCCAATCACTGCAAGCCCTCCTGTCCGTAGCTATCCCAGGCCACTCTGTCCGTGTCCTACTCATATTTTGTTATTGTTGGTCTCGCTCGCTTTTAACCCAAGCGTAGTCGATACATATTACTTGCAGTAGCACTGGACTGAATTATGCGTGTGGATTAGCCTTCCATATTACCAGTGTCCTTTGCCATCAGGAGAAACCACTCCGATTTCTGAGGTACTTGTAATGTACTTCTCCAAGGCAAGGACGAGTAGTCAACATTTTAGTCCAACTGACCGGTGAACGGGATTGAACCTACTACCTCAGCATCACCACACCGGATGTTTCAGAACGCGCCTTCTTATTCATTCAGCCATGCTGACCTACCTCCCCATATTATTAATTTCTGTGTCAACTTTTCTTCTCCGCACGTGTGTGTGTGTGTGTGTGTATGTGTGCGTGCGTGCGTGCGTGCGTGCGTGTGTGTGTGTTATTTTATTCAAAATGCTAATGCTAATCCCACATGAACAAGCAGAAGTGCTAGAACAATGGGAATGAAATGTGAGTTGATGAAAAAAAAAATTAAAAAAAATAGGCAAGTGAAATATTTCGGCCACGTTAAAAGACATAACACTCTTATAAAAACAGTACTGGAAGGCAAGGTTGAAGGTAAGCGAGCAAGAGGTAGACAACGATACAAGTGGGAAGATACCATCATTAGATGGACGAACAGCAGTCTGACAGAATGTACAATCAAGGCGACAGACACACATTGACGGAGATCCATTGCAGCCAACCGTCATTGTGGTGATGGCACCTGATTGATTGATTGAATCTTGTATGGCTTCACCCCCTACGCAACCGTTTTCCCAATTTACAAGATTTTAGGTGCCAATTGCGGAGATTTCCCTCGGTGAAAGGAATAAAATCTGCCATCCGGACTCCTTGCAGCTTTCTCTGCATCGCGCAAATGTCTCCTTTAGAACAGTGCTTCCAAAGCTTTTCACTTTCGCGGACCGATATAAAATTTTCCTTTTGCACCAGTGACCGGTGCCGTTTTAACATTTTTTCTCCTTATAATCTGGAATTTTATATGACCTCAATATACATTTTAATACAAATATAAGATTTAACGTCATTGTGGGTGTTGTCCCGGTGCGCTAAATACTGCTCCATAATATTATTGGATGACGGTGATTTATTTAATGGTGGTCCCATTTTCATCGAGTAACAATTTTATTGTAGAAATGTACAAATCAAAATTTGTTTCAATTGTCCAAACTACATTTAGGTCTTCTTGTAAAGGTGTATATACTCGTATACACCGATAGTAATGAACACCAATATAAAATTTAAAAATATGTATATATATTTGTAAGTAGACTTATATATAAATATATATATATCTTGGAAAACGATACCAAATCAGATTTTAAACAAGCTGAGTAAATTACAGTATGTTGTAATAAAAATGATTTAATGATCAGCTGCAAACAATAACTATTTAATGCGAGGGTTGGCCTGTTGTTTATTTTCAAGCTTATCAAATTGTGATTCGATTGTAGACAGCGCTACCCGCAAAGGAGAACAAATGTCCATACTGTTTCTGTATTTTGTCTTAATAATGCTCATTGGCCGGTCTCTCTGGCCGAGGGGTTACAACACTTTCTCCGTAATCCCGTTTATCACGCAGAGTCTCGTAGCGGGCGAGAGCTGGAGGCGGTTCGACCCCCGCTGGTGACTTGCGGGATAACTGAGCCGGTCGCTCAGAAAGCAATGGCAAACTACTGAGCGTAATCTTGCCAAGAAATCAACAGACAGCTGAAAGATGCTGCTGTTGACAGCGATGTCCTGTAAAGGATATGCGGAAAACAAAAAAAATGCTCATTGACGAAAAAGAAATACTCTTCTTTCAAGTTGCCTTTGTATCGATATCTTACATACACCATCAGAATCGCTAAGTTGGCAACGTCCGTGCTTTCGTCCAGCTGTAATGAAAAATACTTTGCAGATGTATCTAACACCTTCACTCGCCCAGACGATGGCACAACGCATTATAATCGTACAACGAAAATCATGTATGTTCTGCATCTTATGACAATCAGCAAATTATAATGTGCATCTTTCTCACTTTTCGTCACATGGGAAACAGAAGAAACGCACGTCGTCAACAAACAAATGTCGTCGACCGGGCCGGCTTTTAGTATCGGTCTCAGCTGGTTATAATTGTTACCCTTCCCGTGGAACCAATGATTCGCTTATCCTTAAAAATAAATACTCCTTGGGCTATACGGCTGCAGGCTCAATTTATTTTAAAATTAAATCACCATAAAAACGGTGCGGATATCATGTTTTGAGAAAAGGACAATCTTGTTTTTTAGAAGTTCTAAACAATCCTCAAAGGAGAAAATATTTAACTTTTTTCTTACTTTTTTCAACTCACGTTGCGGAATAGCAAAGAAGGGTTCGCGAACCGGCACCGGCCCGCGGACCACCACTTTGGGAAGCACTGGTTTAGAAGATCCTCCTTTCCGCTTAGCCGGGTTATTTATTCTTTTTGTCTTTATCTTTAGACTTGTTGAGCAGTGGTTGGTTTCGTTATTCTGTTTGGCTTTATATTTAGACTTCGTGGTTATTAGTTGGTTTGGATATTCTCTTTGGCTTTATCTTTAGACTTGTTTATGATAGATGAGGAGCGGCTGGCCGAGTGGCTAGAATTCCAAGCTATCCTTCGGGAGACAAGGGTTCGAATCCCCGGTAAGGCGTTAAGTTTTTTCTGTCCGGGGCAAAAAGAAAACTGTATAGTTCGCGGCGACTGCACTAGCCACGCGGCCTTAATTCCTCAGGCTCAAGACGCCCCCCCCCCTGTCCCACATCGCAAGGTACTATAGGCAGTAAATGACAGTTTTGACAGTTTTTTTTTTTTAAATGATGGATTTAATGTTGTTATCTACAGTTTTTCTACGGAATGGGGAGCCATCTCTTTGCCCACCCCTGCTTCGTCTTGTTTGGCAGATCACAGTTGCAGTGTGTTACTATTCTGTGCTTCTCCGCTGGATCCAGGCCATGCTGGGATTACATCAACGCGTCGCATGTCCTTTGCAGAAGGCTGCCATCAACCCCAAATTGATCGTCTATGCAAGTTTACGTTCCGTAGGTTGCCATTGCTTTCTGAATGAGAAGTTGAGTCTAAGAGACAATTCCTGAACTCGGACACCACAGCGGCTAGGAAAGGATGCCGAGAAGACCTCGTGCTGGCTATGGAACAACCGGGCAGATGAGTGGGATAACCCGAGGTGGTAGGGTGGTCCATGTCTCTGCCAACAGAGCAAAGTCTAAAACAGTGGTTCTAAACCGGTAGCGAACACACCCCCCCCCCCCCCCCCACCGGGAGGGGTGTTAGGGTTTGGGGGGGGGGGGGGGATTTTAAGGTTTCGGAGGAGGGGAGATCATTTCAAGATCGCGTTAATACAAGAACCGATTACGTGATATTGTTTTTCCCTCCATACTTTACGGTTCTGTACTCCTTGCACTTCTGAAATTCGTTTTATAACATTGGTAGACCCTGCAAATCATATTCTGTAGAGACGTCTAGACTTATTCTAGTATGTGTTATTACATTTAGCTTCCATTTTATTTTTATCGTGTAGAGGAAGGGGGGAGGGTTATAGGGAGGAAATTTGAAAAAAAGGGGTGGGGTGACATTCTGAACATATTGCGAAGGGGTGCATGGGCCAATGAAGATTGAGAACCACTGGTCTCTTACCCTAGTGAAAGCTAATCAGTTTTTCAACCAAGATTCGGTCTCGCGCCGACCCAATAGCAAATCCTCCGAGTAAGAACAGCGCACTGGAACAGGGGACGCTATTGAGTGGTCGACAGACCACAACGTAGTGATTATATGAATCGATAATTGATGTCCGAAACCCAAACTCTGCAGCCAAGCTGCTACAACAGTCCATGGTGGTAGTACGATACGTATTGCCCCGGGTGGCGCACCACAGAAAAGATAGGGTGGCGGGAGGGGAGCCTACAGGTACATTAAAAGTGCGTAAAAATTAAGCAGATGCCTGCAATGTTTCAACAGATTGACTGCCATGTATCGGTAGAACCTCCAGCGAAGGCGTCGCTAGATTTGATCTGCGCTCAGCCCAAATACTTGATTAACTGTCTGAGCTCTGTTAATACATGGCTATAACTTGCACTGTCTGAACTCTGTTGATACATGGCTATAACTTGCACTGTCTGAGCTCTGTTAATACATGGCTATAACTTGCACTGTCTGAACTCTGTTAATACATGGCTATAACTTGCACTGTCTGAACTCTGTTGATACATGGCTATAACTTGCACTGTCTGAACTCTGTTAATACATGGCTATAACTTGCACTGTCTGAACTCTGTTAATACATGGCTATAACTTGCACTGTCTGAACTCTGTTAATACATGGCTATAACTTGCACTGTCTGAACTCTGTTAATACATGGCTATAACTTGCACTGTCTGAACTCTGTTAATACATGGCTATAACTTGCACTGTCTGAACTCTGTTGATACATGGCTATAACTTGCACTGTCTGAACTCTGTTAATACATGGCTATAACTTGCACTGTCTGAACTCTGTTGATACATGGCTATAACTTGCACTGTCTGAACTCTGTTAATACATGGCTATAACTTGCACTGTCTGAACTCTGTTAATACATGGCTATAACTTGCACTGTCTGAACTCTGTTCATACATGGCTATAACTTGCACTGTCTGAACTCTGTTAATACATGGCTATAACTTGCACTGTCTGAGCTCTGTTAATACATGGCTATAACTTGCACTGTCTGAACTCTGTTAATACATGGCTATAACTTGCACTGTCTGAACTCTGTTGATACATGGCTATAACTTGCACTGTCTGAACTCTGTTAATACATGGCTATAACTTGCACTGTCTGAACTCTGTTAATACGTGGCTATAACTTGCACTGTCTGAACTCTGTTGATACATGGCTATAACTTGCACTGTCTGAACTCTGTTAATACGTGGCTATAACTTGGCACTGTCTGAACTCTGTTGATACGTGGCTATAACTTGCACTGTCTGAACTCTGTTAATACATGGCTATAACTTGCACTGTCTGAGCTCTGTTAATACATGACTATAACTTGCACTGTCTGAACTCTGTTAATACATGACTATAACTTGCACTGTCTGAGCTCTGTTAATACATGACTATAACTTGCACTGTCTGAACTCTGTTAATACATGACTATAACTTGCACTGTCTGAACTCTGTTAATACATGACTATAACTTGCACTGTCTGAGCTCTGTTAATACATGACTATAACTTGCACTGTCTGAACTCTGTTAATACATGACTATAACTTGCACTGTCTGAACTCTGTTAATACATGACTATAACTTGCACTGTCTGAACTCTGTTAATACATGACTATAACTTGCACTGTCTGAACTCTGTTAATACATGACTATAACTTGCACTGTCTGAGCTCTGTTAATACATGACTATAACTTGCACTGTCTGAACTCTGTTAATACATGACTATAACTTGCACTGTCTGAGCTCTGTTAATACATGACTATAACTTGCACTGTCTGAGCTCTGTTAATACATGACTATAACTTGCACTGTCTGAGCTCTGTTAATACATGACTATAACTTGCACTGTCTGAGCTCTGTTAATACATAACTATAACTTGCACTGTCTGAGCTCTGTTAATACATGACTATAACTTGCACTGTCTGACCTCTGTTAATACATGGCTATAACTTGCACTGTCTGAACTCTGTTGATACATGACAATGGCGACGTATCAGGTACAGACTGGTGGCCACCCCGAGGGCGTGATGGCTTGTGGGCAGGCATAAACAGCGGCGAATTTGTGGTATATGTGTGATACGCGTTAAACATGTTTCGGAGTTGGCAATCAGGATGCTAAAGCGAGAAAATCATCCGAGAGACATGACCTGGGTGAGCCCGCCTTCAGAGAATGTAAAGAAGATCAGAGGCAGAACAAGGGCTGCTTCTAACGAACGATCGGGTACCTTCTGCAGCTCTTGTATTGGGGGGGGGGGGGGGGGGGGGTTGGAGAGAGAGAGAGAGAGAGGAGAGAGAGAGAGAGAGAGAGAGAGAGAGAGAGAGAGAGAGAGAGAGAGAGAGTTTATAACACTGTCCCAATTACCGCCCGTTTGAGGCGTCAGAAGTTGAAGTAAATTGATTAAGTTAGGTTGTCATTCCGTGAGCTGGGCGTTCATTGAGTGTTCGTTGTGTTTGGCGGATGACAACACGACTGTGAATAAACACGGACGTTCACTTTGCGTCGTTCTTTTCATTTTCACTGTTTGTTTCCCTTCTATCATGATAACTTTTCTCTCCCCCCCCCCCCTCCCCCGTCCTTTGCACATTTCGTTATTTATTTCATGATTTATCGTTTCTGTTATTTATTGAACCATTTCGTCATTTATTTTATGATTTATCATTTCCGTTGCGTTTTTTGTATCTTTTAATGTCATTCCTACTTTTTATGTTCTTTCATGGATTTCTTCTCTCTTTTCTGTTACATTCTTTCATGTTATTTCTCTAATTACCTTTCTCTCTTGACATTTTGTATCTGTTTTCTGGTTTTCTTTTCTTTTGTTATTAAAGCATTAATCCTCATTTCTCACTTCCTCCCTGCTAATGTTATTCCTAATCTCTCACTTCCTCCCTTGTTATGATTATATCATTCTTGTCGGAGTTAGTGACAGCAGTTTCCCAGTTCAATAACACACCGGGCCGAAGGTTCGAAGTTAGCCTTGGAACGATTTGCGTTGCTTTCAATAGTATGAGCATTGATAGTTCTCAAAGCATTTGCAACCTACTAAACGTAAAATATTGCCTGGTTAATCACAAACAGCCCATAAATGATGGGGTTGATAACAACGTCATGTTAAACACTTTGTGAACATAAACTTTGCATGTTTACTCATTTGTTCATTTCTTTTTGCATGGGTACCTCCTTTACTGATATCACCCTTGTGAATCTGACACACCAAGGTACCTTGTTGTTCTTGTTCTTCTTCTTATTCTTCTTCGTTCCTCTTCTTCGTTTTCGTTCGTCTTTTTTTTCCTCTTCCTCTGCTTCTCCTCCTCCTCCTCCTTCTTTTTCGTTCCACTTCTTTTTTTTCGTTCCGCTTCTCCTCTCTTCTCCTCTGTCTTTGTTCCGCTTCCTCATGTATAGACTCCACCATTCAGTTTACGAGAACATTTTTCTAAGAGACTCTCGGAGTTCATCGCTGGAGCTACGGAGCTCATTCTCTACGCCACGTTTTCCGCAGGCAGCTCTGGGGACAGCGACCGAGCCTTAGTGATCAAACCCGGTTCAATGTAGTTAACTGTCTCGCCTTTAATACCTCCCTGTTAATGTTTCTTGAAAAGATTCCCTGCCCTATGCCTGGAATTGAACCCTACACCTAATGAACTCGAGATGGACATTGCAGCCTCCCAGCTACGCTTGCTCCCATCATCACATCAAACGCCAACCCATTTCAGATGCCAGGACAATCTATTATCACTCCCTCGTGGTAGCTCTCTGAAATGATGACCACTTTCAGAAATTAGAAACACGCCATTGGGTGCTCAATTATACATGATTCGGGGGATATTCTCTTCCATCACAATATGGCGTGCTTTCAGTTGGGTAAATGCTATGGGATTTCTATTGCTGTTTATTGCGTTCGCTTGATTTGTACACAAGCTTTGTAATACACGTGCTACTACTAGTGACTGCACTAAACTGATTTGGATTAGCCTGTGGGTTAGCTGTCCCTTTTACCAGTGTCCCTCTAATAAAATCTCTCCGGGTAATCAGAAAGCAAGTAGTATCAAACAATAAATTTTCTTTCACAAACCACTACCTTCAGTACTGGAGTACCTCAAGGCAATATTCTTGACCCTCTATTATTTGCCATATAGGTTAACGATCTACCTTTGTATCTTTCGTCGTCCTGTGATCTATTTGGAGACGATTCTACTGGCATACAAACGCCGGAAATTGTAATTTGCTGGAGTCGTCATTACAACAAAAAAAAAAAAATTAATAATGTAAACAAAACAAACAAACAAACAAATTTTATTTTCAAAGGGTTAAGAATTGGGCACGCAGGCCCGTCTAACATTCTGCCCTTCTATCACTCTCTTTCATGCATTATATCATTCACACATCATTCAAGGCTAACTGAAAACAGCACAAAATATAAAAGATATGCATTATAAAGGCGTGTGAAAAATGAAAAATCAATACTACACGACTCAGTAATAGTAATGACTGGTGTGGCACTTGTTATTAGCTATGTGTAATATTCACCAAAAGGGGACTGGCTATTATACCAAGGTTTTATTATTATTATTATTTCTATTATTAAGGGAGAAGATAATCCGTAGTAAGATAGTGTTAAAATAATTTACGATTATAAGTATAGGGATAACATGCCAGTAGAAATTGTAATTGAGCATAAAGCATTAGGTTTCATCATTTATAGAAACCTAACCTTTAACCCTCACGTTCAAGCGCTCACTAAACAAACAGCGACAAAAGTCTACCAACTCGCCAAAATAAAAAATTTCCTTGATGAGGACCCAAGGAAAATATTCTATACTTCTCATATACAGACACATTTTGACTACTGCTCTACAATCTGGGACGGTTGTTCCAATGCAAGCACCAAACGACTTTACTGACTCCAGAAACGGGCCATGAGTTTAATTTATAGTGAACACGTAACTGACAATCCTAGTTTACATGAACGCCTTCAGTTACTACCACTCCTCAAACGCCTACTTTTCAACAAGGCCAAAACAGTTCACAAAATACTACATCGGAATGCCCCAAATTACACTTGGCCATTGTTTAAATGTCATGCAATACACAGTAAACGATTAAAAATATTACACATTCCGGAGCCTAGGATATATGTATACAAAACAAACTTAACGTACTCCGCAGCTCAGCTGTGGAACAATCTTCCAATGACATCAAAGACATCACAGATCCCTATACATATAATCGCAAATTATTCGAACACTATCTCAGCACAGATTATC
>JACEFZ010025881.1:35000-50000 GCA_014155875.1 Cepaea nemoralis
CCTTGCATTTGAGCTACTTTTCCAATCCGAATCAACGCACAGAATGTACCTGGCTCTTCAGTTTGAATTTGACTCTTCTTCTTCTTCTTCTTCTTCTTCTTCTTCTTCTTCTTCTTCTTCTTCTTCTTCTTCTTCTTCTTCTTCTTCTTCTTCTTCTTCTTCTTCTTCTTCTTCTCTTCCTCCTCCTCCTTCTTCTTCTTCTTCTTCTTCTTCTTCTCTTCTTCTTCTTCTTCTTCTTCTTCTTCTTCTTCTTCTTCTTCTTCTTCTTCTTCTGCTTCTTCTTCTTCGTCTCCTCCTTCTTCTCCTTCTTCCTCTTCTCCTCCTCCAGAGCGCAATATGTCGTTAGTGATCATGTCTGTCCAGCCTTCTGTCTCCTGTGATTTCAACTTTTTATGATATCGACGTTCTTCCATGCCATTATGTTAAACTATCCATCATCTCCCTTGGTCTCCCCTGCCTCCCCTTCCCTCCAACTTTCGTTACGACATACACCATTTCCCCCTCTCATGACATGTCCACAGAATCTGACCTGTCTTCGGCTGATGGCAGTAACTACTTCTATTTACTCTTTATTCACACTTCATAACATGAAATGGCAAAAATGAATCTCTCCAAATTGTATTAATCTCAGCGGACACTGAATCCGGTATTTGAGAGGATACAAGCGCGGATTAAGTAAAATATCTGGCCTGCGTTCGATCAATACATCCAAATATTTGAGGACAATCAAACTTTCAGGCAACAGGCATTCAATGCGGAACAGATCAAGCTAAATCTGCATTTCAGAAAATGCAATTTATTTAATGTGATAAATCGACCGTTTCTGTGGAAAGAATATAAACCCTTGTTTACAATCACAGCAGATTTCTGCCGCGGGTCTTGTTTTTGTTGTTTACATTTGTTTTATTGATTCCACAAAGGAGTATGGGGAGGGGGTGGTGGTTAGTGAACGCCGTTTCAGAATCCTGACATACCAGGTTTGATGTCAACCGCAGGCAATCTGGGAGCAGACGTCTTTGCGTTGATTTATCGCAGTGGGATCAGCGTCGGCCGTTCAGAAAGCCATGGTAAATTACTGAATGTCCATTTGTTTAATAAAACACAAACTGTTGAAAATTGTTGAGGTTGATTACGACGTCCCATAAAAGGATATGCAACTAAAATCAGTTGGACTGAGGCGATGATAAAGAGAGGGGGTGGGGATTGGGGGGGGGGGGCATCATCAATGGAATTGATCCGGAACACCCGGGACCGAAATGTATGGTTAGTTAGTTAGTCGCGGTTCCAAATTCACGACAAAGGGTCGCCCCATTATGCTCCGTTCCTGTGCCAATGGATACCACACAAAATTCTCCTCACTGCCCCATGTAAAAAGTGGAACAGATAGAAGTCTCGACAAACCAACAAGCCCGCACAGATACACTGTGCATAATCCTTCCGCCAGAATGCCAAGACGAAATATACAGTAAGGACTTGCTTGAACGCCTGCGCCGCGCAGCAAGGCACATGATATCTCTGTGATGATGACATGAGGTTTCATGTCTTTACATGTCAATGGTGCCATGAAAGATGTGGTTTTATGTGACTGGTGCATTGAGAGATGCGTTTGAATGTGAATGATGCATTGAAAGATGTGATTTTATGTGAATGATGCATTCAAAGATGCGTTTAAATGTGAATTATGCAAAGAAAGATGTGTTTTAATGTGAATGATGCCTTAAAGATGCATTTAGATGAGAATCGTGCCATATCATTTGTGTTTAAATGAGAATGGTGTCTTGAAAAATGCGTTTAGTTGAGAATGGTGACATGAAAGATGTGTTTACACGTGAATGCTACCACGAAAGATGTGTTTAGATGTGAATCAAGCCGTGAAAGATGTGTTTACACGTGAATGGTGCCACTAAAGATGCGTTTAGATATGAATGATGCTATGAAAAATTTCTTTACATGTAAATGATGCCATTAACGATGTGTTTACATGTGACTAATGCCAAAGCAGATGCGTTTAAACGTGGATGCTACCATAAAAGATGTGTTGAGATGTGAATGGTGGCATAAAAGATGTGTTTATACGTGAATGGTACCATGAACATGTGTTTAAATGTGAATGATGCACATCAGATGTGTTTAAATGTGGATGGTGTCATGAAAGATGTGTTTAGATGTGAATGATGCCATAAAAGATGTGTTTATACGTGAATGATGCCATGAAAATGTATTTAAATGTTATTGATGCCACATCATATGTGTTTAAATGTGAATTTTTACAATGAAAGATGCGTTTACATGTGGATGATGCCATGAAATATGTGTTTCAATGTTAATAATACCATGAAAGATGTTTTAATGTGAATAATACTACGAAACATGAGTTTAGATGAGAATATTTCAACGAAAGATGTGTTTAAATGTTAATGATGCCACGAAAGATGTGGTTAAATGTTAATGATGTCATGAACGGTGTGTTTAAATGTGAATGATGCTAGGAAAGATGCGTGTGTTTATATATGTTTGTGTGTTTATATATGTTTGTGTGTTTATATGTGAACGACGCCACTAAAGACAAATGCTATTCTCACTTATGGCCAGAACTGTTAATCCAATCAGCAGTCCCCAGCTGTTGCTGAGCGGTGAGGAAAACCGATCCGGGATGACACTGAGCACCGTGTGGTTGTTCCCTAGGGCTATGGGCTGAAACACGTTGACGTTCATCACTTTTTCCTTCACTGTTGTGTCCGTCTCGTTCTCATCACGAGCAACCAACATCCTGTCAGCCATGTTGTTGTCGCGGCATTCTGTTAAGTACGTCATCAATACCTGTGTACTCCATTTTTCTGCAAAAGACAGTTAATATGCATATCGACACTGCAATTTAAATAAAGTAATAACAAAAATAAATGTGTGGAAATAGATTAAAATGACACATATATTAAACTGACTATATTAGAATGAAGTACATCAATCCATCTATCATGTGCCATGCCGATAGGCGTGGGCGGTCATGTTCTGCCATCTCACTCGATCACCAGAGTCGTGGAGCAGCTCCGTGTTCCTGTCTCGACCATGCCACTTGGCCAAGCCATCCAGGTATTTACTCCTCGGTCTTCCCCTTGGTCTATTCCCTTCGATCTTGCCAGTCGTCACCAAGTTCTCCAATTTATTTCTTCTCATAATATGCCCAAAAATTGTGACTGTCTACGTCTAATGACTCTAATCAGTTTACGATCTTCATTTCTTTCTTGAAGGACTTGTTCATTGGTTTTTCTGTCTGTCCATGGTATTCTTTGCATTTTCCTCAGAAACCACATTTCCACAGCCATCAGATGTTTTCAAGCTTGGCCGCTCATTGTCCACGCTTCACATCCATACAAAAGTACAGGTTCTATGTAGCACGTCAACACTCTTTTTCTCGTTTCAATTGATACCTTTTTATTGGTCAGTATGTTTTCCATCTTGCAAAAGGCTACCTTCGCAATGGCAATTCTTGTTCTAATCTCTTCGAGGCATCTCCCATCAGATGTTATGACTGTGCCGAGATAACAGTATCGATTCACTTGTTTAAGAATATGCCCATTTACTCGTAAAGCACATTGTGGTATTTCCTTCTTCCCAGTGACGACCATAATCTGTGTTTTCTTACAATTCAGTTCTAACCCTAGTTGTTCACTGTGTGCAACAACCGCATCTACTAAATTTTGCAGGTCCTGTTCGTTGTCTGCAATCAAGACTGTATCATCTGCATATCTAATGTTATTGATATATCGTCCCCCAATGTTGATTCCTTCCATATCTTCTATATTTCTGAAAATAGTTTCACTGTATAGGGAAAAAAGATCTGGAGACATTACACATCCCTGTCTGACACCTCTTTTAATAGGCTGATATTGGCCTACATCGTTCTCAATTCTGATGGCAGCTTGTTGTTTCCAATATTGTTTTTTTACAAGTCTGAGGTCTTTTCCATCAATTTGTAGATCTTCAAGCATCCTTACCATGTCGACATGTCTCACTTTATCGAAAGCCTTTGTCTAGTCAATAAAGCAAAGATATAGATCTTTGTTTACTTGAAGTATATATTATAATGAATATATAGAATGAAGTAGGTGAAAAAGAACGATATACCAGAGTGAAAGAGATATTAGTATAAAAGAGGAATTATAGTGAAAGATATATGAGAATGAAATAGACATTAGTATGAAAGAGACATTAGAATGAAAGAGATATTAGAATTAATGAGATTAGTTAGTTAGTCGCTGTCCCAACTTCACGGCAAAGGGTCGCCCCATTATGCTCCGTTACTGTGCCACTGAATATCACACACAATGCTCCTCACTGTCCCATGTGAAAAGTGGAACAGACAGAAGTCTCGACAAACCAACAGCCCGCACACGTATACTCTGCATAATGCCGCTGCCAGAATGCCAACACTACAGTCCGCCCCGAAATATGTAGTTCATTGTCTGTATCTCCTGTTATACTATCATTTATTCATTTTCTGTGAACATATAGTATAGTAGAAAATATAATGAAAGAGATAGTATAGTGAAAAAGACTTTAGAATTAAAGAGATTTTTGAATCAAAGAGATAAATGGAATGAAAAGAGATGATAAAGAATTAGAGAGATATTATAGTGAAAGAGACATTATAAATAAAGAGATCACTTCTGTGTATTGTTGGAAAAGTATTTGCCAGAATTGTTCTGCGCAGACTTCAAGTCCTAGGAGATCAAATCTACCCCGAATCACAGTGTGGCTTTCGACAGAACCGGTCAACCACTGATATGATATTCTCATTGCGACAAATGCAAGAAAAATGCCGTGAACAGAATCAACCACTGTTTATTGCCTTCATCGACCTCACAAAGGCATTTGATTTGGTTAGTCGTGAGGGTGTGTTCAAGGCACTAAAGAAGATTGGCTGTCCACCAACTCTTCTGTCCATTGTGGAATCGTTCCACACAGGCATGAAGGGTATAATCAAGTTTGATGGTGCAACTTCTGAAGAGTTTGAAATCAAGAGTGGAGTTAAGCAAGGTTGTGTACTAGCTCCCACCCTCTTTGGAATATACTTTTCACTTCTACTGAAATATGCCTTTCGTGATCAGGATGGTGGTGTATACATTCACTCACGCTCAGATGGCGGCCTCTACAATGCTCAGAGATTGAAAGCCAAGACCAAAATTAGGAGGTTACTGATCAGAGAGTTGCTCTTTGCAGATGATGCTGCAATTACGACCCACTCCGAGGAAGAATTGCAATGTCTACTATCTGCATTATCCAATGCTTGTTCTGAATTTTGGTTTAACAATCAGCAAAAATAAGACACAGATTATGTCACAAGGTGCACATGGGGTACCATTAATCTTTATTGACGACGCCGAACTAGAGATGGTAGACCATTTTACATATCTAGGATCAGTGGTAAATTTCAAATTATCCCTAGATCAGGAAATCAACATCCGGATTGGTAAGGCAGCAACAACAATGAACAGGTTAAGAAAAAGAGTCTGGGAGAACAGGAAGCTTACTGCCAAAACAAAAGTCCTTGTCTGTCACGAATTGGCAGCCTTTACTTCCCAGAACAATTTTCGGTTCACTTTTGATAGGCCATGTAGAGCATCAACAGACGAACAAAACTGTTTTCTCTATATTCAAGGCTATACCGTCTTGACGTAAGCTTGCAAAACCTGCAAGTAAACAAACCACCAGGAATGGCTTTCTATTTGGGAAGTTAATTTGACACCAGTACCAGTCACCCCCATTTGTTATCAATCCAGCCAGACGGGAGGGCAGACTCAAGGGACTGAATAGTAATTAAAACCAACTAGCCATGACGTAAGCTTGCAGATGGCAAGTAAAATGGCAACTAGATAATTAGTATACACCTTGGGAAACTGCTGACCCAGACATGCTGAATCAACAATGAACTGGGCCATGGACTGTGTAATTAAAACCTGGTTTACCCACAGAGTTGTAAACTGGCTGTTGACCATGAGAACCTAATTGTTCCCTTGACATGACACCTGATAAGAATAGCTAGGAAATCACCCAACCGCGATGGCTGACCCCATCTGGTAGAGACTAGAGGCGCAAGGTGTGAAATCACTGATAAGACTCAGTGGGCTAATAATGGTCAGACCCACAGGTGTGAAGGCTAGTGTGCATGCAGAAAGAATTTTATGACTGGACAGACTTGGAGTTAATTGCAATTACTGTCAGGAGGAGATAAGAAGAATTTATGACGGGAATGCCAAGGAGATAATACGGTCTGCTTGACTCAGCTTAAATAAGGGTCCCTAGCCTGTTTTATGTTAGATTAAGTTTGACTTCAGAACAGGTAGGCCGCCAGCTCAATGTCTGTAGTCATATGCATGAATATTATGTTGGCTTCTAGGAATTATTTCTTAGTAACTAGTCCCGTAGTAAGTCTCTTAGTTTCTTAGATGGATGGACCGATTTTCAGTCTATATCTGATCTAGGTTATTGCAAGAACTATCATTGTCATAGGTTACTTGAGTGTTCTTTCTAAGTTCTGTGTTCAATATCATGGTGCTGTAAGTGCTACTCTTCTGAGAAGTAGAAACTTATGGAAGGCAGGTCTTGTCTAGATATACTTGAGGTGTCGTAGCAGATGCTTGCCATCTCTTTCTAAACTAGACTAGTTGCTTTTTTGGTGTGTGCATTTGTTGTACAGAATATAGTCAACTGACTATTTATTTAATTCTTACAACAGCAGGTGATTAAACCGGGCAGCTCAGCAAATATAGCTGGTCTGTGTGGTAACTTCAATTAAGACCTGTTGTATATCTCATTTTGTAGCTATACAATATTAGTACTCATTAATAATGACTGATGCTATTATATTGAGTATCATTATATGTCCATCTTGAAGTAATATAATGTTTACGGATGTTGGATGTATGTAGGTGTAATTTCATAAACTAACTAGTGCATTATGCTATGATGTTAAAGTATCATATGTCTAGTTTAATCAATAGGTTTATGTGTATTGGATGTTTGGTATATTGATTTCTATCAAGCCTGTGTCCTTAGTACTCTTCTCTATGGCAGTGAAACCTGGACAACTTACTCACACCAAGAGAACAACTTAAACAGCTTTCATATGCGGTGTCTGCGAAGAATTCTTGGTATTAAGTGGCAAGACAAAATCACAAATACTGAAGTATTGGAAAGATCAGGTTGTGTTGCGGTTTATTCCATACTTAGTCTTCGTAGACTTAGATGGATAGGACATTTTAGGAGGATGGATGGTGGTAGAATACCAAAGGACATCTTTTTTGGTGAATTACAGATGGGTAAGAGATCTCAGGGTCGGCCTCTACTACGATACAAAGATGTGTGTAAGAGGGACATGATTGTTACTGGCGTTGATAATGCACATTGGGAGCAAGTCGCCGCTGAACGTGTTGCATGGAAGGCAAACATCAGAAATGGTGTAAAGACAAAGGAGAAAATTATTGCAGATAAGTCACACACAGAGCGTGTGAGACGTAAGATGGTGCATGATGGTGGAAATGACCATAGTGTCCATATGCACCCACTGTGAACGGACATTTACAGCGCGAATTGGCCTTATCAGCCACATTCGCTACCGCCATAGGTAAAAGTTATTTAGTTAGTTATCAGTTGGGGTATCTTCGTTGCACTGCGGACATGTCCATAGGTGCTCAGATCCTCCCCCCAGCATATGCATCAGCGTCCGGTGGCTAATAGTGCCAGTTCTGTGTTGGTTGACGAGGCGCTTTGTTTTCCCGATGTACCTCTCGCGTCTGGCTGTGCCGATTCTTACTCCCAGGTCTTTCATCCTGGAAAGCGATGTGGAATCACTGGCGTCAAAATCCTCTGTTCTCGCCATATCTTTAAGGGCATTAATAACATCGGCACGATCCATGGGCTGGCCATCTACAGGGGGTGCAGAGCCAGCCAATTTATCAGCTCGTTCATTTCCCTCGACTCCCGCATGTCCCGGGACGAAGATGAAGGTGACTTTGCGGACAACAGACTTCCGCAGCGACTCAGTCCACTGTCTACGTACAGATCCAGCTTCGACCTTCTGAATCATGCTCATTGAATCACTTAGTACACACACGTTGGTATAATGCTGTGATTCCAGCCATATGAAAGCCTGTGTAACTGCCATCACCTCCATCGTCATGCTGCTCGTGGTCATAGAGTGGGCACCACTGGATTCTTGAACGGTTCGGCCCGCTGAACGGGCTGTAAATGCCCACGCACTTCTCTGCTGCTTTACAACAGATCCATCTGTATAGATGAGCACTTCGGGGCTATCTGAGTGATCATAGAAGAGCGCGTTAACCTCTGCATTGACAGCGGCAGGGTTCTGCTCTCTGCACCGTCTGTCGAGTGTGATAATGCAGGAGAATGTACACTTAAAAGCTGGAGGCACCGGCACCCATTCCTTGCCGGGGTTGATACTGGTAAGACTGCAGACCTGTCCGACGACATCTTCCGCCCGACCCATCCATGATTTGCCCCTCTTTAGCCTGTCACCCTTTTCTCTGAATACAGCGTCATGCAGAGGGTGCTGCTCATCTGCACTTATTTTTAAGTATGCACGAGCTCTCCAGATCTTGATCCTGTGTTCCATTGTCGGGAAGTCAAGGAGGTATCTCATTGCTACACAGCTGGTGTCTCTCGTGCAGCCCAAAATGATGCGCATGGCTTCGTTTTGTACCTTTTCAAGTCTTCCAATCTGTGTAGGGCTGACAGTGAGGATGGCCAGGGCATACTCGATGCGTGAAAGCACAAGTCCTTGGAACAGAAGTAATAGCAGTCTTTGCTCGATATTGGCAGTCGCCATGACTCTCATTGCTGCCAAACCTTTTCGAGCCTTCGTTATGACATAATCGACATGATCTCTGAAGGACAGGCTACGATCAAGCCTCACGCCAAGATATGTCATTGACTGGGTTCTACTCAGAATGCTCCCATCCATTCTTACTGCCGGCAGGTCTGTTTTCACAATATGGTTGTTTAGTGAGAACCATGTAACCGTTGCCTTTGCAGGGTTGACAAGGGCATCGGCATCAGCACACCATGAGGAAATTCGATCTAGTTCGCCCTGCATATAGTTGGCAACCGCCTGTCTATCTCGACCCTGTCGATACACGAGGATGTCGTCAACGAATGATAGAGTCCTACCCCTCCCATCCAACTGTTGTTCAGTGATCGGCACCGTATACACGTTGAATAGTACTGGTGACAGTGGTGAACCCTGCGGCAATCCTGGACATATCGTTATCGGCTCAGAAGACCAACTCCCGCATCTTAGCACCACCTTCCTTTGGAGTAGAACTGCAGCTATCCATCGTACAAGGTGAGGGTGCACTTTCAGTCTGAGGAGGGTTTGCATCAAGTGCTCGAAAGATACTCTGTTATATGCGTCCTCTAAGTCTATGGCGGCCGCACATGTCTCTTCTCTGACCTGAAATCCTTCGTAAACATCTTGAGCAAAGACAGCCGCATTCAGCCATGACTCTTTGTTGCGTCTGTATCCTCCAAGTGTGGGCGGGAAGCAGCCGAGCTGTTCCAAGTCCCAAGCAAGTCTGTGTGCTACAATTTTCTCCAGTAGCTTGCCAACAGTATTCTGCATCGTAATGATTCTGTAGCCGCTTATCTTGGAGTGGTCTTTGTTCGGTTGTGGCAGCGGCAGCAAGTAGCTGTGTAGCCATTCTTCTTTGACCCGACCCCTCTGGATACTGGTGTTGAATTCTCTGGCCAGTTCTTCCATGTCATCATCTGATATCACCATTAGGTCACCATATCGGATGCCGTCTGGGCCTGGGGCGGTGTTAGGTGATATCTTGAGCATCGCACGCAATATGTCAACTGTGATTGTCCATTCTTCGTCTGTCCCGACCCCCTCGCACAACTGAGAGTGTCGTCGTTGTGGTCCTCTGTCTGGCGGGCTCGTCTTTCTGGTCAGTCTGTTCTATGTAGCGTGCAAGAAGGGCCTTACCTTTATCCGCATCCGACTTTTTCCATGCGAGGTCTGTGCCTTGAAAGTCTGGAATACCCCTACGTTGTGCAGCACCGTTCATGCTCTTGTGGAGGCGCCAGAATGTCGTAAGAGATTGCTCGGAGCACACCTTCCTGCAGAACTCGTCCCATTTGTCGGCCTTGGTCTGTTTGGCGCAGGATTTGAATAAAGTCGTGGTCCTAACGACCTCAGTCTTCAGGTTCGCCAACTCAACCTGTGGCATGTTAGCCTTTCTGGCCTTTTGCCAGTCTTTGACAGCCTGCCTCTTTCCCAGCCACACCTTCTCGACCTCTCCATTCCACCATGGTGGCTGCAGCCATCTTTCTTGTCTCCTACCGGAGGAAGTTAGTTTCCTTCTTCTGATCTTGCTTATGGCGTCTTGACCAGTGGTGTCGTACGGGAAGGCATTGGTCTTGTTTCTTTGACTCATGGCCCCGTCTTCCTTGATCAGGATGACACAAGGGTAGTGGTCACTATCGTGGTATCCCAGTGTGCCCCACCGGCACCTTGATGCGATGGTGGGCGACACCAGAGCCAAGTCAATGATGCTGTCAGAGTCGCCTGGTCGAGTGGCCATTCTAGTGACCTTCCCATCATTCAGACAGATTAGGGCAGCAGATGCCAGGGCGTCCTCCAAATCTTCTCCCTGTCTATTGGTGATGTAATTCCCCCATTGACTGCCTCTGGCATTGAAGTCCCCGCAGTAGATGATATGCCTTTCATCCATATCGAACAAACTCTGCCATTGTCGCACGTCGACCTTCCCATTTCGCGCATAGACGTTAACGATTACAAGCTGCACTGGTGTCATTATTCTTAATGCCTGCACTTGCAGGGCATCGCTGTTCCAGGCGGACATATCAATCTCAGACACTAGTATGTTGTCGCGGACCAGAATGGCCTGTCCGAGGTGCCGCCTGTTAAAGAAACCCTGAAATCCCGCAACATTGACTTCCGTCGGTGAGCTGTGTTTCTTGCAAGACTACAATATCGTTTCCGTAGAGTAGTTTTTCAAGAATGGGTCGGCGTTGACTAAATGATGCACAGTTCCAGTACAGTACTCGAACATTTCCGATACCCAATCTGTCACATTTTAAGCGCCTTCTGCGCGCATGGAACGTGTTTTTTCCGAAATGTGTATGGATTAAGTGTTTTTTTCGTGGTGAAATGGAGTTCGGACCGTGCAACGGAGTTCGTGCACGCGCGTCCGGGCTTCTTTCGGCGTATCATCGGCGCCCGGTGGCGATAGTTAAGCCTAACATGACGACCAGACGACCAGCTAGGACACAACGAGGTAAAAGTTATTATGCCTTTTTAAAGCACAAACTATCGTCTGTCAAGACGGCAAGGTGCCAATGATGAATGAAATAAAGAGATATTTGAATGAAAGTGATAAATGATGCTGTGAGGCAGTTGGATATATGGTGCATCGAAGCATATGTGGACATGTAGTCCCAATTTTACGAGGGTAAGTTAATAAGTAAGTGACACATGGCTGTAGAAAAATAACTAACTATGATAACAACTTGAAACCAGTTTATTTTTATACATACATTGTCCCTTTATTTCTCAACATAATTTCCACCAACATTGATGCATGTTTTCCATCGTTTTATCAGTTCTCCCAAACCGGCTTTCCCAAGTGGATACACCAACTGTCTAGCACTCCTAAATGTCAGAATTCGATTACGTCGTTCGATCCACGAGGGCAGTTTTCTCGGAGATTTCCTTCTAATGGGGGGGGGGGGGGGGGGAAGAGAGAGAGAGAGAGAGAGAGAGAGAGAGAGAGAGAGAGAGAGAGAGAGAGAGAGAGAGAGAGAGAGAGAAAGAGAGAGAGAGGGGGATTCGTCGCTTTAGCTTTGTGCTTTGTGCGACGCTTTCGGCAGATCACCCTGTGGAAAGAGACTGAACCACAAGTGGTAGAACCCAGTGCAATGAAGTCGATGCTCTTGGCTTTTAAATCCTTGTTTATACTCACAACAGATTCCTGCTGCGGAACTTGTTGTTTACATGTCGTTTTGTCATGTTAAGAACATATATTGGAAACAACTGTCATTGACGATTTGCCATTACTGCCAATAGTACCCTGCGGTGTAGGACAAGGGGGTCTTGAGCCTGTGGAATTAAGCCCGCCTGGCTACTGCAGTTCTTCTCCCCCCCCCCACCCCCACCCCCGCCCCCAATGCCATCACCTTACCAAGGATTCGATCCCGGATCTCCTGAATGGCAACACGGCCACGGCGTTACAGACAATCGTCCAAATGCTACTAATTTGGAAGCAAAATGCTGCCATAAGCATTGATAATAAAGTAGGCCAGCGACAGCCAATAAAGAGAAGTGTGCAACAGGAACATGTGATGTCCCCAGGCCTAACTCCCATATAGTGAAAATGTTATGAGCAATTGCCACCCAAGGGTGTAGAATTATTAATGAATGGTCTAGGCCAGGTGTCACCAAACTACGGCCCGCGGGCTGTATCCGGCCCGCGACGTCATTTCATCCGGCCCGCGACGTCATTTCATCCGGCCCGCGACGTCATTTCATCCGGCCCGCTGACGGTACTCGAACTTGCTTGATATGACGTATGGAACACGAGAGGTTGTGATACAATTTAAATGTAAATATTATGGTAGAACAATAGGAGATCTTCACACGCGCGGAGACCTCCTGGTGGCTATGTGTCTTAAATTTACTATTTTCAATTATAAATTATTGTATCTACATTTTATTGTTTATTGTAATGTTTGCTTATTTCGCGCTATCCCAAGTCCTTCCCTGGTTCGTGGTAGCGCCGCCTACGCTCTGGCGTAACCATGGTTTCCATGGCACACACACACACACACACACACACACACACACACACAAGCATCTTTCTCTTCCCAAGATGCGTCCAGATGTCAACAGAGGTCAGATGCTCCAGAAATATTTACTTTTTTTTGCCAGTCATCCATTTTATAGGTATGTAACAAGGATTTCTTTGTTTGACAGTCATGGGTAAGTGAACTACAAGTGTGAATAGAGGCAATAAAGTAGCAACATAGAATAAAAATGTTACAGAAGTCTTGTGTTATTACGAAACTATTATCCCCAGTTCAGAAGAATTCCCCGGTCAAGGTGTTAATCGAGCTGGTCTCTAGGCCACTGTTTTTCAACCTTTCTGCTGGAGCAGATCCTTACGCAAATGTTTAAGTTGCTCAAGGAACTCTATGCGATGATCCAAGTGTCTGTCCTTCTTTACGTAATAAACCAGATGGGCAGAAATGTTGCATTTAGGCGATTTCGGTCTGTTTCGGCGGAACCCCTGGCTGCCACTCGCGGAACCCTGGTTGAAAATCTCTGCTCTAGGCTGCTTATTTAGGCCGGCCATATTTATATATTTTACAAACCTTATTATGTGATATATTCTATTACCAAAGGTACCTATAAACTGTATGTGCGTTTCCTGTGTTTAAATCGGATTTTAATGTTTCTAATTCAATGTCTTTTTCATTTTCAAATCCCGTGTACTTCACCCTACATTATGGCTACTACGACAAGAAAAGTGAACGCCGGGTGTCGCGTTTTCAATTAAGAATGGGGAGTAAAGTACTTCTTTGTGGAAACAAAGGACCAGAAAATCAATTATGTGATATTCAGCGAAAGTGTTGCAGTTTTGAAATAGTACAATCTTCGGCGACACAACGAAACAAAACATCTATCAACATATTCACAGTTTTCTGGAAAGCTACGCTCTGAGAAATATGAGTCCATGAAACGTGGTTTAGAAACACAAACAGATCTATTCACGAGAAAGTTTGCTGAAAATGAATCTGTCACTAATACAAGTTACAAAATAGTGCATAAGATGGCAGAATGAGGAAAACAGGTTACTGATGGCAACTTCATCAAAGAGTACATGATGGAAGCAGCAAAAATGACTTGTGTCCTGAAAAAGCCGATTTGTTTGGAACTCTCAGCCTTTCGGCAAGTTCAGTTGTGCGAATAACAGTAGAACTTGGAAATAACATAGTGCTACAAATACGCGAGAAAAATAGGAACTTTTTGAAGCATTCTTTTTCGCTGGATGAGTCTACTGATTTTTCGAGTATGTCACAACTGCTCGTGTTCATTCGTTGCATCAATTTGGACTTTCAGATAACGGAAGAGTTCGCATCCGTTTGCAGCTTGCATGGAACAACAACTGGAAGAAACATTGTCATGGAAGTGCAACAAATTTTGCAAGACTATAACCTTCAGTGGAATCAGCTTCGAGGTGTTACAGTTGATGCAGGAAAATATATGGCTGGAGTAAGGAAAGGTCTGATGATTCAGATCATGACTCAGTTGAAAGATTTGCAACTTCCGGGCGCTCTGTTCATACACTGCATCATATATCAACAAGCAATCTATCTGAAAGACTTAAAATATTTCTTGTGTACTGAAAGTCGTTTCTGCTGTGAAATTCATTCGGGGACATGCAATCAATCACAGTGAGTTCAAGGCTTTTCTTGAAGAAATTGATTCTGAATTCTGTAACTTGCCTTATCACACATCAGTGTGATGCCGGTGTGCTGGGGAATGAACAGGCGGACAGATTGGCTGGCTCTGCAAAACTTGGTGGAGTATTGATGCATGACAAGACAGACGTGGTTGCGACCTTGTGGGAGCACGTGTACACCTCGGAGGAGCAAATGGATCACATAGTCTGGTAAGAATGAGACAGCGAGGTGTTACGAGGGGATCTGGCCGACGATCGACGCTAAGAGGAAAGGCGAGACGGACATATAATCAGATTGCTACTGGAACTATTAATGTTGGAACTTTTCGCTGGCTGCTGAGGATGGGGACGGGGCGCTTATGGGAATGTCCCGAATGCTGTGATGTCGGTTCCTAAATCAATCAATCAATCAATCAATCAGTGAATCAGTGATGTGGCTAAGGTGCGGTAAAGTCCTGTTTCGTTTTTACAAGCTTCGAAAGAAAATAGATGTTTTCCT
>JACEFZ010025881.1:55000-75000 GCA_014155875.1 Cepaea nemoralis
CTATCCCATTTAACTTCGCGCTGTTTGTGCCAAAACGAAAACCGCCAGACAAATTCAAAAATAGCGTGGGTGTGTCTTGCTGAAGCTGTAATACTCTTAAAATGATGGCATGAATCCGGGAGCCGTAAATTATATACCGCATATAAACAAACATTGAAATCTGCTGCACAATCTCCAGAACAAAAATTTTTTATTGGGTGGACATAATGATAAGGTTATATGCTAAATCTCATCATTTTCCCTCAGTTGGTTACTGAGATATTGAATTTTATATTGGGGCCAAAAAAAAAAAAAAAAAAACACACACACACACACACACACTATACAAGATTTGCATGCTTGAGACGTACACAGAATCGCCTTAAATTCTTCAGAAATAATCAATAGAGTTATCTGTAACTTGAAAACAAATAACGGTCCAGAATGATCCACACCTGATTTTACAAACACGTGAAAGCATTCATTGCCAGTTTATTTTTTAGTTTTAACTGATTCAGTGCCAAAGGATAACATATCGCTAATTGTGACCCCACTCCTCCCCTCAATTCACTTTCCCCCTATTTGGAAAGAAGAACGATATATCGCCTTACTAGTGTCATCGTGTTAATGTTTTGTTTCGTATGTCTCCCGCAATTTTAATGCTCAGTGAACGGAAATATACATTATAATACTTGTTCATTTGATTATGTCCCATGTTTGGTCCAAACTGGCTGTTTGTGTGGCATTGAATCAGTGAAGTATTAGTACAATGCAAATACCAACATGCATACAGACAAGAAGCTGATAAACGATTTATTCGCCCCAACGCTGTGTTACCAGTGCCAGACATGGGCAGTCCTAGAAACACACGCATTCATTCATTCAGTAGCATGCCCTTTGCAAAACTTCGCTTTCATAGCAACCTTCCGAAAAACGTCTGGGTCATAAACAAGTTGGACCGCGTCCGATACGCCCATCTGGAGACTATCTGCCACATTATGCATCCATCTTCTCTTTGGCCTTCCTCTCCTCTTGTCTCGGGCAAATACCTCTCCTTTATTGTTCTCTCCAAACTTTCATGACGTTTGAAGTGACAAAACTATTTCAATTCTCTTTGTTTTATCTTCTTTATTAGCCAACCTTCTTCAGCAGTCACCTCTTGTTGTGTGGAGCATTTGTTCTTTTCTTTATACAAGATATTCTTAGAACTCGAAAGGAAAACACCCCAAGCGTTGAACTGAGGAAGGAAAACAGCTCAGCGATGAACTGAAGATACACAGGAGGTCTGCGCTGGCTCGGGAGGCAGCCAGAAGGCTTATCAACTATACCCAAGCTAATTGTATCATCTGTGGTATGGAAAGGATCTCAAGCGGTCGACCATGTGTACTTATCTGATTAGGAATGCATACTAATACATCCTTGGAGATCTGCATGGCTGAATGGATAAGAGCGCTTGCTCTTAAACTACCGGTGTGATTATTCTGAGGTAGCGGGTTCAACCCCAACACCTTTCAGGTGGACTAAAATGTTGACTTCTCGCCCTTGACTTTGGGGATGTAAATTACAAGCACTTCAGAAGTCGGAGTGGGTTCGCCTGATGGCGAGGGACACTGGTAATAGGGAAAGCTAATCCACACGCAATAATAAGTCCAATGCATTAGAAGTAGTAACATGTGTATGGACTACGCTTGAGTTCAAAGCGAGTGAACAGATAAAAAGGCAACCCTCTTTCATGTGATATATAATACAACATGTCTGCCACCATATTAACAACTTTTACGACATAACTGTGACAAACCCCTATTTCCCATTTTCCGCCATCCATTTTTGTTTCGTTCAAACCTGCTTTTTGTTTCGTACTGAATCTGTTAAATTTGGACGGTAGACAGAGGATTAATTTATAGAGACGATGCCATGAAGAAGAAAAGCAATCGAAGAATACCACCCTGGCTTTACTTGTGCTGGGACCTGGCGGTCTAGACAGACGATGGTTTCTTACATTGTGCTTCAAAAAAGACATAGCTACCAACCATGGCAGTAGCAAATGTGACTGATCACAATTCGCGCTGTAGATGTACCTCTACAATGGATGCATGTGAACACATCGTCATTTCCACAATCACGCACAATCTGACGTTTCACACGCTTGGTTACACGCGATCATTTTCTCCATTATATTTATTCAATGTATAATAGTGGCCCTACATGCAAAACGATCAGCGCGACTTGCTCCCAGTGTACATTATCAATCCTGTATCAATCATGTCCCGCTTACACACATCTTTGTACCCTAGTAAAGCCCGACTCCGAGATGTGTAATTCACTAAAAAAGATGTCTATTGGCATTCTATCCCCGTCCATCCTCAAATTGTGTCCTATCATTGAAATCTACGAAGACTGAGATGGAACAAAGAGTCACACCACACGAAGTTTCCAATACTTCAGTATGAAAACATTTACAGGGTGTCCCAAAATAATGGTTACACATTACAACCCACAACTGATGAAACCATTTTCAGTGTTAGATGTAACTCAATATTATTTTGGAAATTGGAACCAAATAAAATATTCGAGGCAGTGCTGTAAATAAAATGTCTCTAGTGAGGTAAAATCTGCTTCGTGGCGAAGTGTTACGGACGCAGCTCGAAACACAGTGCGATTTGGCAGCAGACCGTCTTACGGTGGTTTTCTTATGAAACGGTATGGGTGCCAGCCGTTCAGAAAGCAATGGCAAACTACTGAACGTAAACTTGCCCAGGAATCACGAACAGCCACAAATGTTGGGGTTGGCTGCTACGTCCTGTAAAGGATACGCAACAACTTTATTACTGAAGTGACGTGGATTATTTGTGAATATTAAATGTTGCTTATATGTTTTACAATGGGATGAATATAAGAACAAGAAGTTATTGTTATACAGTAAATTATGTCTTTTTGGCTAAATTTTATTGGCTTTCTCAGATATTGTTGACGTATTTCTTTCTTTCTTTCTTTCTTTCTTTCTTTCTTTCTTTCTTTCTTTCTTTCTTTCTTTCTTTCTTTCTTTCTCTCTTTCTTTTTCTAACTATTCGTCTGCATTTTCTTCTTCACATCCTCCTAACCTTCTACCGCTTTTTCCACTATTCTTCTTCTTCTTCTTCTTCTTCTTCTTCTTCTTCTTCTTCTTCTTCTTCTTCTTCTTCTTCTTCTTCTTCTTTTTCTTCTTCTTCTTCTTCTTCTTCTTCTTCTTCTCCTCCTCCTCCTTGTTATTTACTGCTTCTCCTCTAACCTTCTTTTCAGCTCCTTCTTTTCTTCTTATTTCTCTCCTTCCCCTTCTATTTCTCGTTCTTTTTCTTATTATTCTTCTTCGTTTGTTGTTCATCAACTACAACAAGCAGTTTGTGTGTAACCCACACAACCAAAAATATAACACATACAGGGGGTCTAAACAATGTAATACACGCTACAACCCACAACTGGTGACATAATTGTCTGCTGTGGGTGTAAGTCATTATTGTTATGATTAGAAGGAGATTTAGTTTTCAAGCAAAGAGATTGTTTTGTGGATGCCTTCAAGATAATGTTATCTCGCTGGTCTGCTGAGGGCTGTGTCATGTCTATACATTTCTTTGGGACATCCTGTACATGCGTACAGACAGAAAGTATGAACAAAATAAAGACATGCACAGTCTCAGTTTTAGTCCTTGGTTTCAAATATGAATCTACATCATTGTTCTCCGGGTAATCCATTCGATGTCCCATCTCACTCAACAAATGTCGTAAATAGTATGTAATGACTCATTAGCAGAGTGGTTATAAAAAAGTTATCAAAAAACGGGGAAAGGGGGGGGGGGTGTTGGCTGCCTAGCGATTACTGGAGTTCAAATAAACAGATAATATGACTAGGAAGTTCGACAAAAGAAACAAACATACGGAGATAGGAGAAGGCTATCGTGACAGTCTTTTTCAAATAACTAGAAAAACAAAACATTGGGGGGGGGGGGGGGGGGGGCGGGGAATAAATACAGACAAATACAGAAAACTAAATACAGACAAATACACACGATTACATTTACGGGAATCTGAAGGTAATCTCATGGATACAAAATCTAGAAACGAAAGCTGAATTTGTTTTCCATTCCTAGTTTTTCAGTCTTCCAGATACTGGGACAATTAGCGCCACTTGTGTCGCATAGAAAGATACATATCAGTACTAAAGCAAACCTCATAGGAACTATTCTTTGGCTGACAATGTGCTAGCAATGTCAAACATGGACGCTTGCTGCAACTAATGAGTGCAAAATCATAACACAGAGATGAGATTTCATAGAAGAGCTGCGGGAGTAACCGTGAGAGATAGAATTAGGAACGAAGAAATTAGAAAATGACCAGGTCTGAAACCAGTCATTCACTTCATTAAAGAACAAATTAAATGCCCTGGTACCATCTGCCACAGAGAGTAATATTAAAGAAATATAATGGATAAAGAGCAAGGGGAAGACCAACTAAATGATGGATTGATGGTTTCAAAAAAAAAAAACTTTAGATAAATGATTAATAACTTAGAAAGAGCAGTAGAAAGAGTGCACTGAAGAGCTTTACATCTTCACACACTTCACTGAGGTAAATGAAGACAGAAGGGAAGATGATGATGAATGAATGTGAGAAAGAGATTTCTGAAATAAAATATGTCTTGCTCTGTGGCAGTGAATTATGGAACGCGAAGAAACAAATAAGGAATAATTCAGAAGCAACGGAAACGCGGTTCCTGAGACGATTGTTGCGAATAACTTGGACTGCCAGAGTAACTAGCAATTACTTCCTTGAAAAATCTAAAGAAACTAGAACATAATATAATACTATAATTAGAGACAAACAGTATTTTTAGTTATGACATGAACACATCGTGACAAGTGAAAACACGTTTGGAAAAGAGGCAGATGCAGGCCAAAATAAATGATGCTTTATTGACTGAGTGTCATTCTATAGAGGAACATCATTAGCACAGCTTATCCAGAACACCAAGAATTGGAATCTGTAAATATAAATCAAACTCTACGTAAGCTGGCAAGGCACACGATGTCGATGAATCTGGAACTTTAGAGTCTCATGTACTACAGCCACTACAAGTGGAGTGTGGTATGTAACTGACTCGCAGAGCTTGCGAGTGTGAGAGGAAATGAACCGGCTGATAGATAGGATATTGCAGCTCCTTTGGGCGCTGTACGATACGGTTGATGTAGTGAAGGCTTTCTGGGACCGATGGGATACTCTTCATCTGCTACTGAAGTAGGAGACAGAGCACAGTGAGGGAATATCTCCATTACCGTAGTGTTGATTCTAGAATTCATACCCATTTCTTAAAGTTTTGCCCGATCGTCAATCGATGTGGCCCCGAATGAACGGGTCTTTTCGATTTCGCAAGGCCCACCAGGCGCCTTAAGTCCAGCGAGCAATGACCACATTGACTTTCATACCCATGTGTTAATCTGAGTTGTGGCTGAAGGATAGTGTGACTCGTAGTTTCAAAATCCGCCATTTAACCGACGAGCCCAGGGTTAGAAATCTGCAGCGGGGGATTTGGTAGCAAACCGCGTTATAATATTGATATCAATGGTATGTGACGTTAGTCGTTCAGAAAGCAATGGCAAACTACTGAGATAACATTGCCTAGTAGCGTTGACTTTAAGCCATTCTCTGAATTTGGTAATATATGGCGGCCTTTGAGTTACTTCAAGTGGTACAAGGCAAACTAAGAGCTAATGGATTGATCGTATCATTACAATACTTCCTTCAATCAATCAATCATGTGCCGTCTCCCTAATTAAGGTTGGCTGCTATGGATGTCTAACACTGATTATCTCTCGCCTTGATTGTACATAATTTCAGAATGTTGTTCATCCATCTCTTGATGTTATCTTCCAACTTGTATCGTTATCTACCTCTTGCTCACTTGTCCTCAACCTTGCCCTCCAGTGTGGTTTCTATAAGAATGTTATGTCTCTTAGCGTGGCCGAAATATTTCACTTTCCTCTTTTTTTTATTTCTTTCGCCAACTATCTTTTCATTCCCAGTTTTTCTAGAACGTCTCTATTTGATTGTTTTTGCTTCCATGAAATACAACATTTTCTTCTATATATCCACATCCCCAGGGCCTCTATTCGACTTCCTGATTGCTTAATCACTGTCCTTCAAGACATCATTAAATCTATGTAAGCTTTCATAAAATGACAGAGTGGACAAGTGAATCGTCTCGCCAGAACATCCGGCAGATAACTGGGTAGAGAATGACAGATGACAAAAGAAAAACAAAGCAATCGATAATAGATGACATATGAGACATGTTAGAAGAGAAACAAAGCAATCTATAATTAGATGATATTTAATGGATGCCAGAAGACGAACAAAGCAATTTATAATTAGATGAGTTGAGTTGAGCTGAGTATCGGCATCATTCCACTCAGGACATTCCCATACACGCTCCGTCCCCTCGTTCAACAGCCAGCGAAGAGTTACACAGCTAATCGTTCCAACTGTCATCTGATTGAAAGTTCTCCTGGTCTTCCCTCTCAGTTTTGAGATTCGTCCTTAACCCCTGCCCATCCTCCGCGATATCATCTTCTCCACATACGGGTTCTCAGTCTGTTCGTCCGCTTTCTCCACCTGGTCCCACAGGCGCCAGGCCACCTTTCCCCTGTCCACGGGTAATCTACCACGGAGAGGTGTATTCCCTGCCAACCTATCAGCCAGTTCATTTCTCTGCACTCCCGCATGACCAGGGCAGAAAATTAATACAATTCACACAATCTGTGACCTCTGAAGCGAGACAAGCCATTATACACAAAACATCCCTTTCTCCATATTACTAAGCATACTCCGTGAGTCCATAATGAATACAATGTGTGTTGCAGCAGTCTCCTCCAACCATCGGAAGGCTGCTGTTACTGCTTCCACCTCCATTATCATGCCTGACGTCGCAGTCTCATATGCCAGGCTCTCCTTTTTCATGCATCGCCCATTAGCCTTCCAATTAGCCTTCCCATTAGCCTTCCCATTAGACTTCCCATTTGCCTTCCCATTAGCCTTCCCAAACCGCAGCCACTACGTCTGTTTCTGACCACTGACCCATCGGTGTAGATGACTGTCACCTTGATGTGTGATGTCCTGGATCAGCTGTTGCACCTCAAGCTCTGTGCGGCCCTCTGCCAATTCTCTGCACTCATGACCCAATGTGACTATTACCTTGTGCCATGTCTTGCGGTACGTTTACCCACTCTTGTTCACGATGGTTGTTCTCTAAATCATGCACCTGACTGATATCTATTTCTGCCAGTGCCATCCTTTTCTCAGTCTATGACCCTTGACCATATCCATAACTTCATGAAGTGGGTGATTCTTGTCTGCAGCGATTTTAGGTACCATTTGACTTCAATGACCGTTTGCCTTTCCGCAGTTGTTGGTAGTGCAAGGATATGCCTCATACGTATAATTAGTTGTGCACCCCATGATTCTGTATGCCTCCCAACCTTTCCAGCTGGCTTTTTGATACTGTCAGCAGCCCCAAACAATAGTCAATAACTGAAATTATTAACTGCTGAAAGAGTAAGTAAAGCATTATCTGCGCTACCCTGGTTTCTGCTATCGCCCTCAATGCATTACGTTTCTTTCCAGTCTTCACCATCAAAGCCTCCACATGATCCTTAAAAGACATACACCTGTCGAAGGTGATACCCAAGTACTTCAATTTACTATCTATACTGAGAGAACGTCCATTCAATGTGATATATGGGATATCTGCCTTCATGATTTGGTAATCCAGGGAATACCTCACTACTGATGGCTTGCCTGGATTTAGGATGGCCCCTAAGCTCCTGCGCCACTCCGCTACCCTGTTTACTGCTGATTGTAAGTCTTCAACCATTCTTACCCTTTCTCTTCCTCTGAGAGGAATTAGAGAAGAAGGGCAGAATGTCAGACGGGCCTGCGTTCTCAATTCTTAACGCTTTGAAAATAAATGTTGTTCGTTCGTTCGTTCGTTCGTTCGTTCGTTCTTCCCCGTCTGCACATCATCTGCGAATGTCAAGATTCTACCAATTTCTGGTACCTCAATTTCTGTGACTTTTCTGGTGTATATATTAAACAGAACTCGGGACAAGGCAGATCCCCATGGCATCTCAGGTGTAATAGTACAGGGGTCAGACGCCAAACCCAGGCGAAGTGCGATTTTATGCTCATAAAGTACTGCCGCTATCCATTTGACAATCCACAGGCACACCTCCAAGTCCAAAAGTGTGTACATTAAACGATCATACCTGACCCTGTTGTCAGCATCTTCCAGATCAAGTGCCACCGCCACCGTCTCTAGTTTATCCTGGAGGCCGTCATAGACATTGGATGCAAATGTTATCTCATTGGCCTAGGTGTCCTTCTCAGACCGTTAACTCCCAAGCCTTTTAGGGAGTAGTTTACATCTCTCTATCTCTCTCTTTCTCTCTCTCTCTCTCTCTCTCTCTCTCTCTCTCTATATATATATATATATATATATATATATATATATATATATATATATATATATATATATATATATATATATATATATCTGAGGTCTTAGTCAGATATGACTGAGCTACCGTATGACAGTAGACGGTACTACCTGCTTTCTGTCAGCGCCGAATGTTGGGCGGCGCTTACCAAACCCGACACCCCACATTGTGCCAACGGCTTCGGGCGGAAGAGCGCAATTGGGAGGGTACAAGACTTATCCTGGTGCGAAGAAATGCAACCCAAGACAAAATAAGTCATGGCAGGGCAGACCAGGCCCTAAGCCTTGGTTGGCAGCTGGTCTAGGATCGAAGCTCCGACAGGCGGACAGTTAGAGCATTGCTTTGCTGATCCGGCAGCTTCTGCTGCTTGTCTTGTTCCAGATTATAGGTGTCAACTTTCCTCTGGAGTGAACTAGGCAGGTCGAGAGAGGGATCATGCTGCATGGGCAACACATGGTTTCTTTATTTTAGCCCAGGCTTTGTGCTATGGAGAGGCAATAACTCCATCCCTGGTCTTAACCGGTCTCGGAATCAAAGCGAGAGGCAACTGTTACGGGTAGACAATTTTACATATCTAGGATCAGAGGTAAATAGCAAATTATCCCTCGATCATGAAATCAACATCAGGATTGGCAAGGCAGCAACAACAATGAACATGTTAGCAAAAAGAGTCTGGGAGAACAGGATGATTACTTCAAAACAATGTTTTCCCGTAGTGAATTTGAATAACGAAGACACAAACAATAGATTGCACGATTTATTGCCTGGCATATTTCGCTGCATCTCGTCAGGTACATACTGCAGAAATCACACAACTTACGTGAAATTAACTAGATAAATCCTTCAAGTTGAAATATACACATATTCGCACAGTAATGTCGATTGTCTACCACGGTAATTTTAAGCTGACTAACATGTCTTTCTGTTTACACAATTCTGGCTTGCGTTGATAGATCATAATTGCTTCTGCAAATTTTAACAAGCGAGTATTTTGTGTTCTAAACAACACGCGAAATGCAGTGTCTCTGGACACAACATGGCGACTGGCGACAATGTGCCTGCCGATTGAAGACGCCGGGAGCTTCCGGTGTGTCGGCTCCTCGTGGCTAGCATCTTCTGTGTGTTGTATCTGGGTGATGGATGCAACCTTTGGATGATTACTGCCAAAACAAAAGTCCTCGTCTACCAAGCCTGTGTCCTTAGTACTCTTCTTTATGGCAGTGAAACCTGGACAACTTACTCACGCCAAGAGAAACGTTTAAACAGCTTTCATATGCGGTGTCTGCGAAGAATACTTGGTATTAAGTGGCAAGACAAAATCACAAATACTGAAGTATTGGAAAGATCAGGTTGTGTGACGGTGTATTCTATGCTCAGTCTTCGTAGACTTGGATGGATAGGACACGTTAGGAGGATGGATGATGGTAGAATACCAAAAGACATCTTTTTTGGTGAATTACAGACGGGTAGGAGATCTCAGGGTCGGCCTCTACTACGATACAAAGATGTGTGTAAGCGGGTCATGATTGATACAGGCATAGATAATGCACATTGGGAGCACGTCGCCGCTGAACGTGTTGGAAGTGACCCTGTTTTCACATGCACCTACTGTGGGCAAACATTTGCAGCAAGAATTGGCCTTACCAGCCACACTCGCCACCGCCATGGATCGTAGTTAAGCCTTTTTGAAGCACAATGTACCAAACTATCGTCTGTCAAGATGGAAAGGTGCCAATGTAATATAAGTGGGGAGTCTTGCGTAAGCGGAGAGAGTTGGGATTGGCTGAATGGTTCTGAGGGTACCAGGCACCTCCTCGTATGTGGTGACTTCAATGCGCGCGCCAAAGAGTGGGGTAGGTCTGGCGAGAACAAACAGGGTACTGCTCTCGCTGAAGCCTTACTTGAGACTGATATGGTCTGTATGAATGACTCTAGAGCAACTAGGTTAGCGATGAGACGCGGGAACCCAGACACAGCCATTGTCCTGGCTCTTGTATAACAAGAGGCGGCATCAGACATAAAATGGAGTGTCCTTGAGGACCATGGAATGACCACCCCTCCCCTGTTCTGTAAAGGTACTTAGGTCCAGCAAAGTTAAGGCTATAAGAGCCCGCAAGGCATTCAGTTATGATTGCGACCACTCTTCGCTCACGGGACGCATTATATATATATAAATATATATATATATATATATATATATATATATATATATATATATATATATATATATATATATAGAGAGAGAGAGAGAGAGAGAGAGAGAGAGAGAGAAGAAACTGACATAAGGAACTGGCAGTACATTCTAGAGATATCTTGATAACAGCAGCCAAAGGTCTAATTCCGACCAAGAATAAGCAGCATAAGCAATGGATTACATCAAACACGTTAGAATTAATAAAACAACGAAGGGAACTGAAATAGAAAGAGGGGAGACCTATACGAGAAATAAGAAAGAACTCAAGAAAGGGGGAAAAACAGTATATACAAGATTGCTGTACTAGAATAGGGCAATATTGTAAAAATGGAAGAGATTACGAAATGTTCAAAAGAATAAAGTTATTGACAAGAAATGTTGAACATCAATTAAATGTTATCTGTGGCAAATTGGGAAATACCTTAACAAAATCTCGACAAAATCTAGAAAGATGTCAGGAATACTGCAGTGCAATGTATGATATGAATGACTGTAGGGACATGAATGAGATACATGAACCAATGACAGCAGTAACAGAACCTCAACCCTCATTATATGACATTGTATGTGAATTATAGAACCTGAAAATTGGCAAATCACCAGGGTGTGAAAGAACGAACGAACGAACGAACGAACGAACGAACGAACAAACTTTATTTTAAAAGGGTAACAAATTTGGCACGCAGGCCCGTCTTACATTCGGCCCTTTCGATCACTCATCTTTCATTCATCAAATGTGCATGTTACATTTACATAGGGGAAAAAAAACATTGTCAAATGGATGTTGTAAGCATAAACAATGCATATTACGCATGGTACATTCACATGGGAAAAAAACAACATGTGATGAGATACCAGCTGAACTAATTAAAGCGGAAGGAGAAGAAAGCATACAATTCTATTACGCATTATGTAAATATATATGGAAATATTATTTATGCGCAAATGATTGGAAGCGAACTATCCTCATTCCAAATCCGCCCGGATGAGAATTCAAACTCATGGCTAGAGAGCGTTAGTCCCCTGTTGAACACTTTTGGTTATATTCACATATTAGTGTCTCAGATACGAATCATACACCAGATATAACAATCATCTTTTACACCAGGGAGAGCATTCGACCCTGCTCGTATTCACTGATTAAGTGCCTAAGGATAATATATCACCAAATTTGGCCTACCATTTAGACAGAAGAACTGTATATCGCCATATGTGACCTTCCATTTGGACTGATGGATGGTATATCGCCATACTAGGGTCATTGAGTTATTTGTTTTTTTTCCTGGTATCTTCCACAATTTTAATGCTCAACGACCGGAAATTAGATTATAATACTGGTTCATTTGGTTGTGTCCCACGTTTATTCCAAACTGACTCGCTCTTTGCCACTAAATCATTTAATAATTATCCCATTTAGATATACAAGTGAAGGTCAGCATGACCAAATGGATAAGACCGCTCGTTCTTACATATCCGGTTTGCTGAGGTAGCCAGTTCAATCCTAACATTAGTCCTTGACTTGGGGACGCAAATTACAAGTACTTCTGAAGTCGGAGTGGGTACCTGATTGTGAGGGACACTGGTAATAAGGAAAGTTACTCCATTCGCACAACTCGATTCAGTGCACTAGAAGAAGGAGCAAGTGTGTGGACTACACATGAGTTCAAAGCGAGCGAAGAAAAGAAGAGACATAACAGTTATCTGCCCTCAAGGGAAGATAATCGTGTATGCGTGTATTGATAATTATTACATGTAGATTCGTTCGTGCTTGCATTAATATTCTCAGTGTGTATTATCTGGGGAGAATACGTTCAATGCTATCAGAGAAAAGATCACCCGAGTCTAGACAAGGTGGCGTAGTTATAAATTGGCAGACATAAGTTGTTGACATAAGAATGTCTTAGACAAAACACTATTTGAATAATGTACACGAAAATATTCGCCTCTGTAGCCAAAAGGTGCCGGCTTCGTGGCTTAGAGGTTAGCGACTTTTCGCCGTAATCTCGTATACTCTCGTGGGTAACGTGATGACGGTGAGAATCAGCAGTGGTTCGAAATGCATCGGTAACTTACGGGGTATGTGAGCCGGCCGCTCAGAAAGCAATGGACAACTACTGAGTGTAATCTTGCCAAGAAATCAACATACAGCTGAAAGATGCTGGTGTTGACAGCAATGTCCTGTAAAGGATATGCAAAAAAAAAAAAAAAGCCAAGAGGTTACAGACAGAAATCGTAATCCCACATTCCGCGTTCCGAACACAGCTGTGGGCGATTTAGCAGCAGACCGCCTTTCGTTGGGTTTAATACCAGCTGTTTGTGAAGTCTCGCTACACTGTGTATGCAGAACAGATCTGAAATATTCTTTTTTTTTCGTTGATAACACCATTCTGTTTGGATTGCAAAGAATTACTCCAGCAGACTCCAGCCATTCGTTGTACATTGCTTCACGATGGACTGTAAAGCACATTTTTGGTGACATCATGTACTTCATTTTTTCAGATTTGTTCTACATACAGTGTCGGGAGACTTTTCAAACACCCGGTACAATGGTATGAGTGCCAGTCCAGAAAGCAATGGCAAACTACTGGACACAAACTTGCCAAGAAATCACAAACAGCCAAAAAATACTGGGGTTGACTGCGACGCCCTGTAAAGGATACGCAACTAATTGTAAAAACTACAAAAACAGTGATACATAATGCGTGTTGTGCAGAAGCAGGACAAGTTAGCCGACCATGATCATTACCAATAGCTATAACTTTACACGGACCACAGTTTCTTTGAGATTAATATCCAACATTTCTAATCTGGCGTGGTTTGCGTTTGTTCCGAGTGGTCTTAAATCCTCCTTACACGCGGTACTCGCTGCCTACCTTCTAGACTCCCTTAGAGAGAAAAAAAAGCTTCACTATCTGATTGGGAGAACTCTCGGCAGTGTGGGAATTGAAAGAGAATCCGACAAAATCAGCAACATTATGAGTGAACTCAGGGTATGTAAGTATGTGTAACCCCTGCGAAGAAGGAAATAAATTAAACAACGAACTTTACTATGGTGAACATAAATCATACGGGGAAAATTAGAAATTACAAAATTACAAAATAAACATAAGTATACTGCGACACAAGGAACGAGGTTTCAATTATACTAATCTTCATCACGAACAACACAAACAGATCTAAAGACAAACATGAAATTAGAAAATTTAAAAATATTAACACACAAATCCTTCGTTGTTCGGAAGGAGCGCAGAATTTCAGTTGAATTAAGTTGTGAAAAGTGCCAAATAAGAAAATGTAGAGCTGAAGGTGTGCAAGCAGTTAGATATGGATGTATATTGGGGAGTCAGTAGAGTTATACAGTGGCATCTACAACAGTTTTCATACTTATATGTACACTGTGTCTGTGTTTATTGTATGTCACGTTTTTTCGCAAGTGTTACACGTATCTAATTGTTTTTAAATCCTATAATCGCATCAGGTTCCGTCAATCAGCCCCATTCGATGGTGCCTTTGCTGCTGTCCTTGCCGCTGTTTCCTCTGACAACAAAGGAGCCGTAACTGCTGCTGCGCTTCCTGCAGCAAAGAAAGAGGAAAAGAAAGAAGAGCCTAAAGAATCAGACGATGACATGGGCTGTGGACCTCACATTTTGTTATTCATTAAAGTCTATGACCATTGGGGGGAAAAAATCAATATCCAACATTTCACTTCTCAGCCTTTTGACTAAGATCAAAGTGTGATCGTCTGCACTTTGTTCTGGCCTTGGCCAACAGCAGAGACGGACAACCGATTAACACACAGGAACGTGGAACTTAGTGGGGCTGCACTGGCCCCTGGGGAACCTTGAGATCTATTAATTATTTTTTTTTAATAAAAAGGAAGGGAAAGCCTATGGAACAGCATACAGGTCGAAAGCTGAAAGACCACCGCCGTGAACAGAGATGGCACGATACAGATTACAAGAAGGCTCTCTCGGGAACCAGGTGGAAGGCCAATCCTGTCCGAGGATCCTTTCCTGCTTAAGGCATTCTTTTGGAAAAGTTTGTGTTGAAGTCAAGAAGCCTAACTCTGCTATAAGAAAGTGTGTCAGAGTGCAGTTCATCAAGGACGAGAAGTCAACATTTTAGTCCAACTAAATTGTGTAGGAGTTGCACCAGCTACCCCGCCATCAGTGCACCAAAATACTGAGAGCGGGCACTATTATCCTTTCGGCCATACTGACCCCCTGAGAGATTCATTCATGATTTTCTTTGTGCTTGATCTATGTCATTCCATTAATACCCAGGTCTTGGTGTGGTAATGACTATGTTGGAAACAACTATTTGCTATTATTAGTCCGTGATCGGAGCATATGTTGAGTAAATGTTGACCATTGCTATTACGTGCAGTCTCTGTGTCGCTGAATGGCCCCGTGCATTCATTCCACGGTGTTCTTCGTGTGCCTATTCGCCTGTGGAAATCTCCCATCACAATAAATTCATCTGTCTCTCTGACATTGTTTGACCTGTCTGTAAGGTTATCAAAATACTTGTCTTTGTCTTCATCGCTGTAAGTGTCGTTATATGGGGCGTATGTTTGTAAAATAGTTGTTTTATTTCGATTTTCTTTGTGATGTCCAAAATATTTCAGTTTCCTCATTTCTCGAGTGTCTGAATAACCTGTCTTCTCAGTAGTGAGTTTTTGTAGGACAGATCTGCATTTATTTCCATCCAAAACAAGGAGACCTCAGATATCACACCCACAAGTTCAAGGTAAACCCACGTGCTGGGGAACTGGATGACCTTGGGTTAATTGCTTGTTCACCTGGGAGGTCTGGTGTGAGGTAGGGGGAGGCGGGGGCACAGAGCGTATGGACGTCTTCTGGACGTGATGTGTGTGTGTGTGGGGGGGGGGGGACACAAGCGTATGGACGTCTTCTGGACGTGAGCTGTGTGAGGGAAACATACTACGTATGGAGGTCTTCTGGGCGTGAAGTGTGTGGGGGGGGGGAACACCAGACGCATGGACGTCTTCTGGACGTGGTGTGTGGGGGGAAACACAAGCGTATGGACGTCTACTGGACGTGAGGTGTGTGAGGGAAACATACTACGTATGGAGGTCTTCTGGACGTGAGGTGTGTGAGGGAAACATACTACGTATGGAGGTCTTCTTGACGTGAGGTGTGTGGGGGGAACACCTCACGTATGGATGTCTTCTGGGCGTGAGGTGTGTGGGGGAAACACCGGACGCATGGACGTCTTCTGGACGTGGTGTGTGGGGGGAAACACAAGCGTATGGGCGTTTTCTGGACGTGGTGTGTGGGGGGAAACACAAGCGTATGGACGTCTTCTGGACGTGAGGTGTGTGAGCGAAACACACTACGTATGGACGTCTTCTGCACGTTCCGGAACTCTTCCCCGGCAGACAGGCTCTACAAAGGTGGCCGTATAGTCCATACAGTATAATCAATACTTACATGGAAATAATTCATCATAATCAACGCAGGTTCTACGGAATACGTGCTCTGTGCTCGATGTCATCTTCAACAGCCAGCGAAGAGAGAGTGAGAGTGACGAGACCAACAAGAGGGAAAGGTGAGACTATTTGTATTGGGACTCTTCGCTGGTTGTTGCAGATGGGAACGGAGCACGTATGGGAATGTCCCGAGTGCAGTGATATCAGCTCTTGACTCAACTCCTCAGCTCAGTTCTTTCAATCCAATGCATTTTTAATAATCGTCTGTAACAGAAATATCCAAAGCCGGACATGAGTTTTCCAGATTATTTGTTCGAGACCCAAGTTCCACGCCTTATGGTGCCACCAGAAATACGTCGACTCTCAGGATTCAGTCTTGTTCTTAATACATTCAGTGCCAAGCAGACAGTAGGTTTCGACGGAACTAAAATGGACGGCGGAAAATTGGAAGTAGGGGGTGTGTCACAGTTATGACCTAAAGTTGTTAATATGGTAGCAGACATGTTGTATTATACAAGTATATCAAATTAATGGCGGTTCCTTATGGAAAAAAAAAAAAATACCGTATTGATATTTCAGTTGAGACAACAATGTGCAATGACAACATTTCGGTGATATATAAGTCCATGGCAGATATGGGAAGTCGTTAAAGTATATTAATTATCCCATGGCACTTAATAAGATAAGATCACCTGTGAAGCTTCATTTGCCCACTGGCAGTCTTCTAGTGCCAGCCTCCTTCGGTGGGAGACGCATCTATATGGTAGTTTGAAGATCTGTTACCAGTCACTCATCTCATCTCATCTCATCATGTTCCTCTTGTACCTTGCGGTGTAGAGGTCAAGTATAAACAACGAGGGAGTGTCGGTTTATAGGCTTCCTGTATGGAGATTCCCGCGGACTCTGTAATTCCTCTATCCATCGTTTACGTGGTCGGCCTCTTCCTCTGCTTCCATCTGATGTGTACATCATTGCTTGTTGTAGTATACTGTTAGTTGGTAACCTACTACTCACACTAGCATGGCCAAACCATTTGACTTGCTGCCTTCTAATAAGATCTAGCGCAGCTATAACCCCCACGTTAGACCTGATTTCTTCATTTCTGATCTTCTCTCTTCTTGATCCATCGAGTATTCTTCTCAGGAATCTCATTTTTGTTGTTGCGCTTTTTCTTTTCTCTTTTTCTGTCATTGTCCAGGTTTGGCATTGGTAGCACAAAGTTTGTAGGAAGATTGTGTTGTAGAGTGCTTTCTTAGTAACTATTGATACATGTTTGTTCTTTAGTATTGGCTATACTTTCTACGAGGAATATGAAAATCCCCTGCCGGCTTGCTAGGCCAATCGCAGGTTAGGACATTCATTCTATTACTGTAATCATTACTATCGTCATCATGTGCTCTTTCAGCTGGCGTGGGCGTTCATGTCTCTCCACAGATCTTTGTCTTCGGTGTTCTGGATGTATTCTGTTGATGATATTCCTCCATGCCAGTGTCTCAGTCCATCCACTTTCAATTCTCTTGGTCTGCCACTGCCTCTTTGTCCACTGATCTTTTCAATCGTCACGATATTATCCATTTTCTTACTTCCCATTACGTGATTAAATAATTATGTTTGTCTCTTTCTGTTAGTTTTATATAATTTTGCTATAACCAATGAAGAGACAGATAAATTAAATATTGTATTTACAGCTCATTCATTCATTCATTCATTCATTCATTCATTCATTCATTCATTCATTCATTCATTCATTCACATTTATATATTTGTAGAGTGAACTGCATGTTCAGAAAAATGGCTGCCGGCCGATAGCTGAACCAACTGTGTTGTCTTATGCAGTAATGTGTGGCTTCTGGTTTTCTAGTGACTATCGCTTCTATCGATGATGAACTTTAATTTTCGTGGCAGACTTTTGTGTTGGCATTCCTTGGCAGCGATATTATGCATAGTATACCTATGCGGGATGTTGGTTTGTTTAGACTCCGGCCTGTTCCACTATTCACATGGGACAGTCAGGAGCATTATGGGTGATTTTTCAGTGACACAGGAACGGAAAATAATGGGGCGACCCTTTGCCGTGAAGTTGGAACCGTGACTAACTAACATTTATATATTTAATCGTTGACTGATTCATTCATTGAAGTTGTTCTGCATGCATTGGTTCAATCGTTTGTTCAGCCATTCATCAATTGTTGCTTGATCAATTTATTAACTCATTCGTTTATTTTTTCGGTTCGTTCATTTATTATACATTCGTGCAATCAATCGTGTATGCATACATTCACTTGATGATTGATTAATTGATTGAATGAATCATATATGTATTCATCCATCTGCTGCTTGATTAATTAATTTATTCAACAAATCTGACAAATGTAGTTATGTAAATTGTTGATTGATTCAACTATTCACTCATTATTCATTTGTTATTTCGTTGGTTTGCTTATCTGTGAAAGCATTCATTCACTCACTCAACTGCGGATAGATAGATTCATTCATTCATTCATTCATTCATTTAATTCATTTATTAATTCATTCATTTATTTATTCATTCATTCATTCATTTCATTCATTCATTCATCCATTTCATTCATTCATTCATTCATTCATCCATTCATCCATCCATCCATCCATTCATTCATCCATTTTATTCAGTCATCCATTGATATGAACGAGACGTCAACTTTGAAAACCAACTGACCGGTGTGAGCAATGTGTGGAATTTGTCGTTCTTTTCTTTGTTCATTCTCTAATGTATTTATTCATTAACTCATACATGTCTCCGGTAATTCTCTTTTGTCATACGTGTAATAGTGTTTCTGGATCATGTTTAAAGTGGATGTATTATAGACACGCGCGAGCGCTCACACACACACACACACACACACACACACACACACACACACACACACACGCGCGTACACACACATATACATATACACGCATTGTATTTATTGCCTCAAAACAGCAAAGAACAGTGACAGACTTGAACCCATGACTTATATCACACTTAGTAATGTTCTCTTTTATCCTTGATAGCAATCCAGCTGCAATACAAGAGTCCCACCATAACACAGGAAAGTGCCGCCATAACACAGGAAAGTGCCACCATAACACAGGAAAGTGCCACCATAACACAGGAAAATGCCAGCATAACAGAAAAACATACCTTGTCTCCCTCAATGGAAGTTCACCTTTTACAGCGGAAAGTGTCCTCTCTCTCCCAAGTGGAAGTTCTACTTCAATACATACAGAAACGTGTACTATCTCCCCTAGTTGAAGTATACTACAAAAGAGGAGAGTGTCCTATCTTGAACAATGGAAGTGCCATCACAATACAGACAAAGCTCCCCGCCTCCCACGAAGCAAGTATTACCATTATGCAGGACGATTATTCAACTGTGATCAGGCTAGATACATGCACATCACACCTCCAGAATCCCTAATTAATTGGACTGTATAATTATCTTCTTATTTGTCCGCAAAGACTAATTAATTTACCATCCCAGCATTCCCCTTACAAATGATTCAAAACTAATTAACCCGGCATGGTTGATGATATCCTGTCCTCAATCAAACTTCATCAATATCATCGAAATGTTAATTCCTTTCCGATTATCACATCAGAGCTCAGCGTCGCCGGTGGGTTTAATGCGATCAGGGACGCCAACAAACAATGTTTAATGAGTGCTTGTAATATAATCGACCTGGTCGAACGGAAAGAAGCCCTCGCTCTTAAGCTTCCAGCGCGCTGATAGCAAGGTATGTGGTTGAACCCCTACACCGGCATTAAGTTGGACTTAGATATTGACTTCTTGTACAGAAAGCGATGGCAAACTGCTGAACGTACATCTGT
>JACEFZ010025881.1:80000-112500 GCA_014155875.1 Cepaea nemoralis
AACGAAGAAGTGGAAGAACGTTCAACAATTATTATGAGGCGCATAGATCACCCAAATAAATTATTAACGTTGTAATAACCCGTTGAGTTAGTTAGTTAGTTAGTTAGTTAGTTAGTTAGTTAGTTAGTTAGTTAGTTAGTTAGTTAGTCGTAGTTCCAACCTCACAGCAACGGGTCATCCCCATTATGCTCTGTTCCTGTGCCAGTGAATATCGCACAAAATGCTCCCCACTGCCCAATGTGAAAAGTGGAAAGACAGGAGTCTCGACAAACAACAGCCCGCACAGATACGCTGTGCATAATGCCACTGCCTGAATGTCAACACAATAGTCCCCCACGAAACTTCCAGTTCATCTCTGACGGAATCGACAGTCATTTTCCCATCTGGATGTTTCCTAGATGTTCACCCACACAGTCCACGAAAATACAGTTCATCGTCGATGGCAGTGGCAGTCAACCAGAAGCCCAGCAGCCACGCATTTCTGCATAAGGCAAGAACCGGTCAACTCTGGGACATAGCCATCTGCCATCGCTCCGAACATGCAGTCACGTTCCAAAAAACCTCGGGCAGATTCAAAAGCATTTCACACTAAACTCACAGCTCACAGTGTTGCGCCACGCACTCACTCAGTAGCAGGGCGACGGAACCATCAAACCTCCTTAGTCGCCTCTTACGACATGCGTGGTAAGCTGCAGTGTTACTATTCTTTGCTTCCCTTATGGGCCCCGGCAACACATCGTGGATTATAAATGAAATATATAATGTCTATTATTGTTTCCTAAAATGACATTTTTTTAGCTTAAATGTTAGAGAAATGTGCTTAGAATGTCGTGGACCAAGAAAAAGAAGAGGATTACCATTGTACAAGATTGAACATTGAAGAAAATTAAACAGTACCAGGTCACGGAAACATAAATAATTTGGCCGTATGATACGTCCCAGTAGCTTAGAAAGAACGGTGGTAGGAGGCCTGGTTCCTGGAATATATAATAGAGGTATATCTTGTCTTACGACAGCCATATTGGATACAATATTACTGGTGTTTACTTTACTTAAGGGGCCTAGTAACCTGTGTAGTCGTTTTTTGTTTTTTAAGCTGGTTTCATGTCCTTTACAGGGTGTTTCTATCAACCCCAGCATTGTTTGCTGCATGTGAATGTCTAGGCAATTTTAAGTTCGGTATTTTACCATTACCCGAAAGAATAGTGAAATCAAAACTTATATCTTAATATAGCAAATTCACAGATAATGCATACAGATAAAACTAATACGGAGAAAGAAATATTTGTATTTGAGGAAAAATTGGAGTGGTGGAAAATTTTCGAATATCTTGGATCATCAATTACCAATAATGAAGACACAATGAAGGAAATTAGAAGACAAATATATGTTTCTCTTCAGAAACTAAAACAACTGAATATAAATTGTGTGTGTATGTGTGTGTGTCGTGGGGGGGGGGGGGGGGGGGGGAAAGGGGGGGGGTAGATAAAACTACAAAATTAGATTTTTAAGAGCATGCATCTGTCCCACTGCAATATACGGCTATGAGACCTGGACACTTACTAAACAAGCTAAACAGCGCATAAATGCCTTTGAATATAAATGTTATAGACGAGTTCTAAGAATATCTTGGATACAAAAAAGAACAAATGCATCCATACAAAAACTGAATACTGAAAAAGGTTGGCTACTAAAAACGGCAATATGAAGCCAATATAATATGCCCTGTCCCTGGCATTCAGTAAGTCCGAGAACCTTCAGGACTTTTTTTTTTATTTGATAACGAATTTAACATTAAAATAGTATTGAAAAGGGGGTGGGATGCTGAGCTGTTTCTGGAGCTCGAATAAAAAAAAATTTAAAATAAATAACACTAAGATGCTGGATGAATCGAGAGACACACATAGATGTATAGGCGAACGTGTCGGGGCAAGTCCTTCATCAACTAACACACAGCTAACACAAAGCAATAATTACGTATTCACAGGTACAGACGCAGGCAAAGTAGGTGAAACATCTACATAAATTAGTGGCTTGATGGGATTATTTGCCCGTTGAACCAACCAACATTACTGATTTGATATTATTATTTCCCCCCCCCCCCCTCCCCCTTTTGAAACAATCAACCAACTTTACTGATTTGATGGAATTGTCTCCCATATGAACCAAACAAAATGAGAGATTTGATGGAATTATTTCCCATATCAACCAATTAACATTAGTGATGTGATATGATTATCTCCCATGTGAACCAAGCAACATTACTGATTTGATGGGATTATCTACCAAATGAACGAACCAACTTTACTGATTTGATGGGATTATCTCCCATGAAAGGAAAATTAATGCAAAACCATTAGAACAAAGAGCAAGACCCATAGTTGAACAAAAGTTAAGCAAAGTACAATTCGGTTTTCGGAAAGGTAAAAGATGCACTGATATGCATTATTTACACTTAGACAAATATGTGAAGAAACTATCGAATATAGTGACCAGCAGAATATTGTGTTTGTAGATCAGGAAAAGGCTTTCGATAGAGTAGACAAACAAATTATGGACCATCCTTGAAGACTATGGGATACAAGGGCAACTGCTAGAAAACATCATAGCCATGAACCACTCGAGCCGAAGTGCAGTAAGAACACAAGAAAGTATATCAAATATGTTCACAGTCAATACAGGAGTGAGACAGAGATGTGTGCTCTCTCCTCTACTATTTAGTAACTACATGGACAGAATTTCCAAAGAAGCAAGTCTCGACAGAACAGATTCAGAAAATTTAGAACTCTTTACTCCACACGAAACAACTAACCCACAGGGAATACTTGAAGTTCTATTTGCAGACGGGTATTGGTAGAATCAGCGGGGAAAGAAGACCCTGTTGAGCTTGACTCTAGTCCGACTTTGTGAAGACACATGAAGGGTGTAGCATAGGTGGGAGCGCAAGCGCAATTGAAATACCACCACTTTTATCGTTTTTTTTTTGTTTCTTTCAGTCTATTCTCGCTGGTCGCGAGATCCGCACAGTGGAAGTATGGGAGATTTGCTCGCAACAGACGAGCAATATGTCCGGCGATATCTCCGGCGGACCTATTCCCGGTGGTCGCGGGATCCGCAAAAGTCAGGCGGCGAGTCAAGCGGACGCTTTACACAGATCCGGACACTTGTGGTTGACAGATGCACGCGCCCTACGCTTTAGGCACGTATGAGGCCCTCACCTATGGGACTTGGCTGAACGCCTCTAAGTCAGGTCCCTTGTGTTCCAGGGTTTGGCCACCACTCGCCACCTGCTCGTGGAGGCGAAGTCTCGGAGGTTTGACGCTGAGCCGCCAGCGTCTGCAGCCTACCTTTTGCCAGACGTATTGGTTACCCATTCCTCTGGAAAACACAAGGCATGGCCCAGAGAAGGAACATGTCGTTTTGGCACCACATGTTTCTCTGACGCTCTGCCCTGGCATTGTGATGGAATTTTGGCCACATTCCAACTCACATACTTTGGTCTGTCAAGAATGCAAGGTGCCACTTACTTATATGCAGACGATCAGTGCCTGTTTTATAGCGAGGAGGGCAGACTGCAAAATTATATTAATAATCTGAGTTCAACCTGTAGCAGATACAATATGAGTATAAACACAGCCAAAACCGAAGTAATGCAAGTTGGCAGATCGCCGGGCCCATTAAGTATACAGATAAATAACACACCTCTGAAACAAGTTAAAGAATTCAAATACCTTGGAAGTATGATCACAGAAGATGGCAGATTGGACAGAGAAATTGAAATCAGATGTCAAAAAGCTAGTGCACTTACATATCAACTGTCACCCTTACTGAAACATCCAAACATACCCATGTCCGCAAAACGACAGATAATAAACAGCATATTCACACCAACCCTATGCTACCAATCTCAAACCTGGACTTTATCCAAATCACACCTTCGCAAAATCAACACCTGCGAGATGAGATGCCTGAGGAGAGCTGCCAACTTAACAATCCGAGACAGAGTAAGAAATGCTACTATCAGACAGACTGTGGGATCAACACCTTGTGCCACATTTATTGAAAGACAGAAGATCAAGTGGTTTGGCCATGTCGTTAGAATGCAACACCAGTAGCTACCATCACTGGCCTTCCATCAAAGATAATCTGCGACGAGACCGCGAGGACGTCCAAGAAGAAAATGGATTGATGACATCAAAGACATTGCACAGTATTACAGTGTAGAGATGTTACACACAGGTTAGAAGGCACGTGACGTATAGGACATAAGTCTCCGTTGTGTTATAACATTCTTTATTTGTCGAATCGTTCCACTACAGCATAATGATAGTATGCTTACAATCCGATGTTTACCTTCTTGCCTGCTAGCTGACCCCCAAGTGACGTGTGTGCCAGCCTAGATACACTTCTTCATTCGTGCACACACGTTCACTAGCTATGGTTTTCCCCCTAGTCAAGGAATGCGCAGCATTCCTTAACTCTTTACTCCTAAGCTACTCCCTTTACTGTTACAACAGTCACAAGGAATGACACTATCCAATGCCGCCCACTGGGCGCTGGAACGCGAATTATTCCTCCCCACGACGCTTGACGGTAGAAGTGGAAGATGATTATGATGATGATGATGATGATGATGATGATTATGATGATGATGATGATGATGATGATGATGATGATCTCCCATACGAAAGACGTTACTTTCCTACACACCAACAAACACTAATGATTTCATGTTATTATTTCCCACAGTCCTGGACGAATCCTCTAAAGGCCTCGATATATAGACACGTGCATTGTGTTATCTGCTGGATGGGAATGTCCTACCTACACATTCTAGGTGTAGACAAAGGACAAGATCATAAATAACTAGCTCAAACGACCCACTCGTAATTAACCGGATTAAGGTTTAAACAACTGCAACCGAAACATCATCATCATCACGTGTCATGCCGGTAAGCGTGAGAAGTTATGGTTCACCATCTCCCGCGGTCATCAGAGTCGTGTATGTGTTTTTGTTCTGTTTTGTTCACTCGCCTTGTACTCAAGCGTAGTCCATATGCGCGCTATTACTTCCAGTCTACTGGGCTGAGTTTTGTGTCTGGGTTAGCTTTCCCTATTATCAGTGTCCCTCGCCATTAGGCAAATCCACTCCGACTTCACGGGTAATTGTATTTTACGTCCTCAAGTCAAGGATGAGAAGTCACCGTGTTAGTGCAACTGATCTATGTAGGGATTGAACCCGTTACCTCAACATCAGCACACCAGAAGTTTAGGAGCGAGTACTCTTATCCATTGGGTCATGCTGAACTCCATCAGAATTTTGTGTTAGGCCAATGCCCTTGTCCCGAGTACGAGCAATAACTTATCCATCCAGGTACTGGAAGGCCCCGCTATACGTCGCTTCGGTTTACGTCGTTTCGCTATAACGTCGTTGTCATAATGGGACACAACTTCACTTTACGTCGCCACATTCCGCTATAACGTCGTCATCCGTGTTGCTATGCTGCGTTAACATCGCCATTTTACATTTTGTGCAGTGCGTTTTTCCAGGATTTATCGTGTAATCACCCATAATTATGAGTTCAAAGCGCACAGTAAGTGCTGATAGTGTGTCTGGTTGTAAGAGAACCAGGAAATGTGTTACTCTTGAGGTGAAGTTAGGCGTGTTACGTCGTTTTGAGGCTGGCTATCGGGCTGTTGATATCGGTAAAGTCCATGGTTTACCTCAAACCAAGGTAAGGACAATTCGTGCAGGTGCTGAAAAAAAATCAAAGAGGGTGCTTAAAACGTAACTCCTTTAAGTGTTTCCAAGATCACTAGCACCAGAAGTACTTTTATGAAGAACATGGAAGCACTATTGGCCGTCTGGATTTACGACCAGAACCACTGGAATATGTCTGTGAACAAGATTGCTATCCAAGAGAAAGCAAAGTCTCTCTATGAAGATCTAGCTAAGAAACCGGGTGAGTGCAGTACTAGTAGTGCTGATGAGAGTTTTGGAGCAAGTCGTAGTTTTAATGCCTCTACGTCCCAATAATTCTACCATTCGCCCTCCAACCCACCTCTATTTAGTCAATAAATATCAACAACCATCCAAATAAACATTACATAATACATTGTATTTCATTTAATTCTATGGGAAATGGTGTTTCCCTATACGTCGTTTCAATTAAAGTCGCGTTTTCCAAGAACGTAACCCCGACGTTAACGGGCCCTTGCAGGTATCTATGTCTATGGCTTCTCTTTCCACGACTGTGTCCCTTTTGGCTGTTCGCGATTTACTAGCTCAGTTTAGTTCTGTAGATTGTCATTGCCTTCTGAACAGCCGACGCCTCATATCATTACAACCGACACCAAATGCACTGCTTCCAAATCGCCTGCAGCTGAATTCGAACTCTCTGCTCTGTGGCGAAGGGGTTACGGACGCAATTAGTAATCCCGAATACCACTTTCGACACACAGCTGCAGGCGATTTGGCAGCAGACCACCTTGTACTGGTTTTTATCAAATGGTATGAGTGTCGGTGGTTCAGAAAGCAATGACAAACTACTGAACGTAAACTTGCCAACAAAATCACAGAACCTAACAAATACTGGGGTTGGCTGCGATATCCTGCAAATGATATGCAAGTAATTAACTACCTACTCGGTATGACCGATAATTGTGAAATTGCTCGTCTCACTATACCCAAGGCCACTTCAGTCGTGTTAAAGCAGTGATAAAACAGGTGTAATGTGTAACAGCTGTCGCGTAGAAAACTATACCATGTGGTTAAAACTGCTATGGAAACGTTCGACCGGAGCATCAGATCACAACGTTGGCACAAACACACACACCTGACCCTTTAATTTACTGCACATAAACCTGTACTTGTTGTTTACTACGAGAAATTAAAATTGTGGAGCAGCTAAACGAGTCAGAAGAAACGACATCATCTCAATGCAGGGCGGATGTGAGGATTCCATTCTACCACTCAACCTCAGAAGAGAAATTACATTAGGGTCTATCACCTGGCTCAGATGAATAATCCTGTGACTGAGTCAGCCACAAATGGGATATTAATTTGAAAGTAATTGTTATCCAAAGAGGGTAATAGTGTTAATGAGATATGAGGATTAAATCATGCAACAATTCATGGATGCTAACAAGGTAACGTCATTCACATATAAATGAGTTGTAATAAGTTCGTTGCATATCCTTTACAGGACGTCGCAGTCAAACCCAGCACTTTCTGTCTGTTCGTGATTTCTTGGCAAGTTTACGTTCAGTAGTTTGCCATTGATTTCTGAACGATCCCGCACCAAACCATTTTCAGAAGAAAAAAAAACCAAAGCAAGGCGATCTGCTGCCAAATCGCATGCAGATTTATTTCGAACGTGGGAACTGCTTCCGTAACCGCTTCACCATGGCCCCCGGACTATATTTACACCCGCCTTATGTGGTCAATGGAAAGAAAATGAAACATTTATGGACATTCTCTAGAGAACAATGAAATGTTGATGTGAATATGCACTTATGCTTCCAGTGTCAAACTTAGACATGATCCAAATCAGCTTACACAAAATCAACACCCACGAGATGAGATGATTTAGAACAGTTGCCAACTTAACAATCCGAAACCGAGTTGAAATTATATTATGGGAGAGACACCTTGTGTCACATATCGAAAGGTAGAAGATCAAATGGTTCGACCATCTCGTAAGAATGTAACTCCATCAACTACAAGCACTGGCCCTACATCAAACAGGATTGATACGAGAGCAAGAGGACGCCCGAGAAGGAAACTCCTCTGAAGAAATAAAAGACACTGTACAATCATATGGAATGACACTATCCAATGCCACCCATCGGGCTCTGGGACGTCAACCATTCCTCCCCACGACGCTTGATGGCAAATTAGAAGATGATGATTAATGAAATGTTCTAGAATTTTGTGTATTGACTTGTTTGCCGGTGTAGAGCCATAGATTCTGTTTGACGATTAACTTCTGCATTGCGTTTGTCAGTTTCCTCCTGGCTTCTTCACAAGTTTACATTGACAGGCGATAGTCTGTAACATGGAGGTATACCTCTCCATAACACAAAGCCTGGGCTGAATTTAGAGACCATGTGTTGCCCATGCAGCATGATCCCTCTCTCAGCCTGCCCACTTTACTACAGAAATAAGGTAACACCAATTCGTCTGGAACAAGGCAAGCTGCACAAGCGGCCGGATCAGCAAAGCAATGCTGTAAGTGTCCGCCTATGGGAGCTTCCATTCTAGACCAGTTGCCATGACATTTAATCTTTAGGTTGAATTTCCTCGCACTAGGGTAAGGCTTGCTGCCTTCCAATTTCACTCCTTCGCCCGAAGACGTTGGCACAATGTGGGTGTCGGGTATGGTAAGCCCGGCCAACATTCGGCGCTAACAGAAAGCATTTAGTACCGTCTACTGTCATACGGTAGCTCAGTCATATCTACTAAGACCTGATCAACAACATCCGGCGCTAACAGAAAGCAGGTAGTACCATCTACTGTCATACGGTAGCTCAGTCATATCTACTGAGACCTGACCAACAACATCCGGCGCTAACAGAAAGCAGGTAGTACCGTCTACTGTCATACGGTAGCTCAGTCATATCTACTAAGACCTGACTGGCACAGTCTACGTTGCTGGTAATGTAATGGAGCCGACGTGTTAAACTTTGTAGCGGAGCGTTTGCTACTAGGATATCGAATATTCCAAAGTAGCGAGAAAAAGACTTTCAGACAAACAGACAGACTAATCACTGTCAAAGAAGAGACCAAATCGCTCGTGATTTTAGACATGATTTCAATAGGTTCCAGAACTGATCAAGTCTTCTGGCAGTGCCAGGCGGGAAGAGGATAGCGAACAACCGTACTCAGATAAATACAGTAGGCCAATGGGTTCCTGCAACTATGCCTGGATGATAAATACAGTAGGCCAATGGGTTCCTGCAACTATGCCTGGATGATAAATACAGTAGGCCAATGGGTTCCTGCAACTATGCCTGGATGATAAATACAGTAGGCCAATGGGTTCCTGCAACTATGCCTGGATGATAAATACAGTAGGCCAATGGGTTCCTGCAACTATGCCTGGATGATAAATACAGTAGGCCAATGGGTTCCTGCAACTATGCCTGGATGATAAATACAGTAGGCCAATGGGTTCCTGCAACTATGCCTGGATGATAAATACAGTAGGCCAATGGGTTCCTGCAACTATGCCTGGATGATAAATACAGTAGGCCAATGGGTTCCTGCAACTATGCCTGGATGATAAATACAGTAGGCCAATGGGTTCCTGCAACTATGCCTGGATGATAAATACAATAGGCCAATGGGTTCCTGCAACTATGCCTGGATGATAAATACAGTAGGCCAATGGGTTCCTGCAACTATGCCTGGATGATAAATACAGTAGGCCAATGGGTTCCTGCAACTATGCCTGGATGATAAATACAGTAGGCCAATGGGTTCCTGCAACTATGCCTGGATGATAAATAGAGTAGGCCAATGGGTTCCTGCAACTATGCCTGGATGATAAATACAGTAGGCCAATGGGTTCCTGCAACTATGCCTGGATGATAAATACAGTAGGCCAATGGGTTCCTGCAACTATGCCTGGATGATAAATACAGTAGGCCAATGGGTTCCTGCCTGGATGATAAATGAACCCCCAAATCTAATCCTGTCTGACGACACGGCGATAGACAGATTAACATGTGAAGGTTACGCCGCCCGCCTTACGCCGCGAAGGTTGCGGGTTCGACTACAGGCCACATCTTTCGGTTCAAGAGTGCAGTTTCCTCGGAGATTACTGTGGGTCGTCGCTGGAGCTACGGAGTTCGTGATTTGTGCGATGCTTTCGGCAGGCCGCCCTGTTGAAAGAGACCGAGCCATATGGGATAAAACTAAGTGCAATGAAGCTGATCTTCTTTACCTTTCATATGGCCACTATGCCTCACGGAAAAAAAAAGGGGGGGGGGGGGGTATTTACCCTATACAACTCTAGGTGTTGAAATGGTGCTCTACATAAATACTTTACTTACGAGAGCTGTGAAGCGACATGATCACCACAATTTCCTTTAAAAAAAAAACATAATCATATTCTCTGCTGTGAATAATATTCTTCCACAGAACATGAAAGTAAAACAGACACATGTGACAGATACAGAGGAAAGCAGGGAAGAGAAAATCTTGACAGGTAATTTGCCTTGATCACCCTGTGATTAAATCGATGAGACGAGGGATTGGTCGGTTCTACATCAAAATAAATCACAAGTGACATAAGCCTTCCCCAGCACCCAAACAAACACTGATACACTTACATATAAATTATACAAAAGTTACTGATACAACTATTTATAACAATTGCAAAAGTTACTGATACAACTGTATATAAATTATACAAAAGTTACTGATACAACCATACATAACGTCTGCAAAAGTTACAGATACAACTGTATATAAATTATACAAACGTTACTGATACAACTGTATATAGATTATACAAAAGTTACTGGTACAACTATATATAACATATATAAAATTACTGATAAACTATACATAAAATCTACACAAATTATAATATATACAACCGTTACTGATACAACTACATATAAAATTATACAAAAGTTGTTTATATATATACAAAAGTTACTCATACATCTACATATAACAAAATACAAAAGTTACTTATATGCTCACAGGTTACTGATACAACTACATATAAATATATACAAAAGTAACTAATATATGTAAAAGTTACTGATACATCTAAGTATAAAAATGCACGCAATTTACTTATATATACTACAGTTACTGATACAACTACATTTATAACAACATACAAAAGTTGCTTATGTATACAAAAGTTACTGATACAGCTGCATATAAAAATATACAAACGTTACGTATATTTGCAACAGTTACTGACACAACTCATTCATTCATTCATTCATTCATTCATTCATTCATTTATTCATTCATTCATTCATTCATTCATTCATTCAATAGCATGTCCTTAGCAGAACCTTACTCTCATAACAACCTTCCGGAAAACATCTCGATCATAAGCAAGATGTTCCGCATCCTGCCACATCCTGCACCCATCTTTTCTTTGGCCTTTCCCTTCCTCTCTTCCCAGGTATATACCCCTCCATGATTGCTCTCTCCAAACTTTCATGACGTTTCAAGTGACCAAAGTATTTTTATTTTCTTTGTTTTATGTCTTTAGAAGCCAACCTTTCTCAATATACAGCTCTTGTCAAATGGATGCATTTGTTCTTCGCTGTATCCAAGATATTCTTAAAACCCGTCTATAACAGTCATATTCAAAGGTATTTATGTGCTGTTCAGCTTCGTTAGTCAGTGTCCAGATCTCACAGGCGTATGTTGCAATGGGAAAGATGCATACTCTTAAAAATCTACTTTTTGTAGTTCTGTCTGTCTCCATCCACAATTTATTCCGTTGTTTTAGTTTTTGAAGAATAGTAGATATTAGTCTTTTAATGTCCTTCATTGAGTCATCATTTTTGGTATAAATGACCCAAGATAATAGAAATTGTCCACGACCACCAATTGTTCCTCATTAACATGTATTTCCTTCTCCATAGTAGTTTTATCTCTATGCATTATCTTTGTTTTTGCTATATTACTATATAAGTTGTGATTTTCGCTATTCTTTTTATCATCATCATCATCATCATCATCATCATCATCATCATCATCATCATCATCATCATCATCATCATCATCATCATCTTCATCATCATCATCATCATCATCAAGTGCCCTGTCGTTTGTTGTTCTATAGAAGTTCTATACCATTCTGTGATGTGGATAGTAATACTGTATCATCAGCATATCGAATCTCTGGTATTTCATGACCACCGATATTTAGGATATCTTATTGCTCCTTGTTTATATCATCTCTGACATTTCTCATTATATTTTCGGCGTACAGGTTAAACAAATAGGGTGACAGCACACGGCCCCGACGGACTCCTTGCTTGATGTCAAACCAATCTGATGTCTCGCCATCTATTCTAACTGCTGCTTGTTGGTCTACATAGAGCATTTTTATGAGTTGTACTACATGTGATGGAAAGACCATTTTCCTCATGATTTCCCAAAGTTTCTGATGTTGTACACAGTCAAATGCCATTGAATACTCAAAACATAAAACATAATAAACACACACACACACACACACACACACACACACGCGCGAACGCATGCACGCACGCACCCACCAACCCACACACATACCCACGCAACCACGCACCCACGCACCCGTGCACCCACGCACGCTCTCATGCACCCATGCACCCACACAAACCCAAACACAAACACACACACACAAACACACACACACACACATACACACACACGAGAATATGTTTACCTTAAATTCTGTACACTTCTCTATTATTAAACGCATATTGAGTATGTGATCTCTTGTTCCTCTTCATTGTCTAAATCCAGCTTGAACCACGATAATTTCTTCTTCTAATTTCTTATGAAGACTTCCCATTATGGTATTTAGTAGTATTTTATTTGCATGACTGATCAGGACAACAGTTCTATAGTTGGTGCATAATTTCACGGTCCCCCCCCCCCCCCCATTTTTTTGGGGTATTGGAATGAATATAGTTCTCTGCCAATTGCTTGGCCTTATACAATATTTCCATATCTTTTTACATAATGAGTGATTGATATATAAGCTTTCTTCTCCTCCCGCTGTAATTATTTCAGTTGGTATCCCACACATATGGTATCACATCCTCTTGATTTACCATTCTTTAGGTTCTTTATTGCCCTTTAAACTTCATCTAATGAGGGTTCAGGTTCTGTCTCTGCTGTCATTAGTGCATGTGTCTCATTCATATCCTCACAGTCATTCATATCATACATTCCAATGCAGTATTCATGTTATCTTTCTAGAATTTGTCTAGATTCTGTTAATGTATTTCCCAAAATTTCACATATAACATTTAATTGAGGTTGAACATTTCTTGTCAATAACTTCATTTCTTTGAACATTTCGTAATCTCTTCCAGTCTTGTGATATTGCTCTATTCTGGTACAGCAATCATGTGTGTTGGGTTTTTATGCTTTTTTGTGTTCTTTCTTATTTCTCGAGTTAGAGATTTATACTTCATCCTGCTGTTATAGGATTCACCTTCTTTCTGTTTCAGTTCCCTTAGTTGCTTTATTAATTATAACGTGTCTGGTGTAATCCATGGCTTATGTTGCTTATTCTTTGTCGGAATTAAATATTTGGCTGCTGTTATCAAGATATCTCTAGCTTGTACTGCCAATTTATCAGTATTATCCGCTGCCGAATCTCGCGCAGCTGTGTTTCGTACGTGAGTATCCGAGATTACGAACAACGTCCTTAACACCTTCGCCAGGGAGACCGGCGGTGTGTGTTTAGTTCTCTCAATTTCTCCACTTTGGTGATTCTGCCATACCATTTTAATCCTTGCATTTTGTGCAAGCACCAATTAATGAATGTTTGTAATTTACTTGCTTGCTTGTGTTCGTTGGCTTGAGCTCCAGCGTGAAGTCCTGTATGTCGGATAAAGACATCTTGTTGTCCAACATCAGTGTGATGTCATACAGGACCTGAGGTTTGCGTGAGTATCCGTTGTCCCATGTCTGGCTTATTGGTGTGCAAACTGGTGGTTCCTCGCCGTACAGGCAGACACTCTCCGACTTCGGAGGAATCGGCTATCCTACTGACTTTAGCCAGAACCCCGAAGGGACCTGTTGCCCAGGACGCTCGACGAGGACGCGTCAATAGGTCTTGGCCAGTATATAACCCGGCCCTGGTGCTTTGGAAACACCTCTGCGTCCCTGTAATTTATTTAAAATAGTGTTTGTTGTTCTCCATGTAACAGTCTTCACACACACACACACACACACACACACACACACATATATACACACTTACACACACACACTACTAGACGTACGCACAGTGATATCACTACAGTAACCATTTCATGTTTATTCTGATGGCAATACAAATTAACCTAGATTTTAAATGTTGCAGGACGGCCACCATAGACAGACTCCTGGAAGTGACCGGCAGTTGTGGAAGGTTCCAGATTGTGTTCGTGGCTCTGGGGTACCTGCCCGTGCTGTGTTCAGCCTGGTGTCTGATGTTCATGGTCTTCGGAAGCTACAACCCCGGGTGGAAATGCCTGGACGATCTCCCAGACAACGATACAGGGCATCTTGGAAATGACACAACCAGTACAGCGTCCTTCGCTCACGATAGATGGAATATGAGTGGCGTTTCAAGACACGGATCTGCTTGTTATAAGATGAAGGCGTGTTCTAATGTAAGCTTCAACAAAGAAGTTTCTACAATTGTTACTGAATGGGCTTTAGTATGCAGTGAATCTTGGACTCTTCCTGTCATCATTTCCGTCCAGATGGCAGGGGTAACGTTGGGATCCTGTTTGGGTGGACAGATCGGCGAGAAGCTCGGCAGGAAGTTCAGCATCTATGGCAGCGTGGCTGTCATGGTTGTGACGAATGTTGTGGCACTATTCTCAGTCTCCTGGAAGATGTATACCGCTGTTCGCTTCTTCATTGGGCTCGCCACAGGCAGCATCTTATCTTCTTTGGTAGTTTTGTCATTGAATTCCTCACTACATGGTGGAGAGGGTTTCTGGGAACGTTCCCATTCTGGAACGTTGCCACGTTTACATTCGGCGTGTGTGTGCTGGCTTTAAAAGACTGGAGACTTGTTCACATCGCCACCGCTGTTCTGTCTTTTATTGCTTTCTTGCCTGTGTTTTGGCTTCCTGAGAGCCTGCGGTTTTTGACCGTTCATGGACAGCTGACAGAAGCAAGACAAGTGGTGAAACAGATTGCTAAATGGAATAGAACACCATTGCCAGATACAAGTATATTAAATACAATAGCGCAAGAAGAAAAGAACAACATGAATGAGATAATACGTTACACATACATTGATCTGTTTCGAAAGCGTTTTAGAAAAACGAACATTATTCTTGGAATGGCTTGGTTCATTCTTTCTGTTGGATACTTCGTGATCGGATTTGGTATCCAGGAGCTATACGGTGACTTCTTTATTAACTTTCTGTTTTATTCAGTTCTTTCAATTCCCATGAGGATTGTAGCAACAGTGATAGCAACAAAAGTGGGAAGAAAGTTCGCGTCTGCGATGTTTATGTGCATGGCGTGTGGGTGCTCTTTGTCGGTGGTTGGAATTCAGCTTATGGCACTTGAAGGCAGCAAGGGAATTCCGACTGTGGTCATGGCTTTCGGGGCTAGCGTAATGATGGAGGCCGCATGGGGAGCCGTGGTGGTCCTAGTCGTAGAACTGAACCCAACGGCTGTGAGAAATTTAGCTTATGGTTATTGCAATGGTTTAGCCAGAATTGGGTCAATTATCGCCCCTTATCTCATTCCCAGAGACACATTTCCCTTGTTTGGGGCATTTCTCCTGTTGGGTTGTATTCAGCTGATCTGCTTCCTTGGGCTACTGATGCTGCAGGAAACAAGGAATAGACCTCTAGAGGATAACTTACTGAAGGAGACATCCAAGGTGGAAGATCAGCTCAGTGAAAATGTATGAGATAACGTTGTCGTTGCATCTCCTCGCGACTTAGCAATCAGGGTTTAAGTAGCATTACGTTAAGTAAAATAAAGTAAAGTAAAGTAGAGTAAAGTAAAGTAAAGTAAAGTAAAGTAAAGTAAAGTAAAGTAAAGTAAAGTAAAGTAAAGTAAAGTAAAGTGCCACTACCCTATCACAGACAAGCGTCTAGCCACTACCCTTTCGCAGAGAGTTTCTGTCAGTATCTAAATAAATACAAGGAACCTTTTATAGACCTTTAATTGTATTGGACAGATTATGCTAGATCTCTATGTATATGGACCAATCGGCACTCGCCAGGAGTGTTGTCATGATTAACCAGGCCGCATTTATTTCCCAAGACATTTTAAAGTGAATGAAACCACAAACCCGCTGTCAGCGCATAGATAGTTTTAGCGAGAGCACGATCAACTTCTCGGCCGAATTGACCAGTTAAGGCAAATAATAAATAAGGAAATGATGATAATGGTGATGATGATGACGGCGACGACGACTTTGATAATGATGATGATGATCATGGTGATGATGATGATGATCATGGTGATGATGATGATGATGATGATGATGATGGTGATGATGATGATGATGATGATGATGATGATGATGATGATGATGATGATGATGATGATGATGATGATGATGATGATGAGCCTGTATTTTCACTAGAAACTGATGATAGTGTGAGATTGTGAATCCTGATGACTCATGATTAGTGGCATGACACAAGATGATGATGTGTCTGAACACCATTTGTCGGCGCTAGCGTTCTTTGTAGCGCACCTCATGACGTCACTGAAAGTCAACACAAACAATGGTACAGAATGACTTAGTTTGTAACAGTTTGGTCGTCTCTAAGAAGAAAGAAATACCATAATGTAATATGCGCGTAAATGGGAATACTTTAAACAAGTCAATCGGTACTACTATCCCGAAACAGTCATAACATCTGATGGGAGGTGCATTGAGATATTATAACATAAATCGCTATGGGAAAGGTAGACTTTTGCAAGATAAAAACACGATGTCTAATAAAAAGATGTCATTTGCAACGAGAAAAAAAGTGTTAAAGTGCTACATAGAACCTGTGCTTGTGTATGGATGTGAAGCGTGGACAATGAGCAGACAAGCTGAAAAACATCTTATGGCTGTAGAAATTTTGATTCAGAGGATATTGCAGAGAATGCCATGGACAGACAGAAAAACCGATGACCAAGTCCTACAGGAAGCAAATGAAAACCGTAAACTTGTTAGAAAATAATATGCAGACAGTCAACATTTATTAGGCACGTTATGAGAAGCCATAACTGACAAAATTGAGGGGAAAGAATAAGCGGAGGACAGAGAAGTAAATATCTGGATGGATTGACCACATGGTACGGTCGAGACAAGAACACAAGAGCTGATCCACGACTCTGGTGGTCGTGTAAGATGGCGAAAAATGACCGCGCACGCTTATTGGCATGGCACATGATGATGGTGAGGAACGAACGAACTTTATTTTTAAAGCTTTAAGAATTGGGCATGCAAGCCAGCTTGGCATTCTGCCCTTCTTACCTCTCAGATCCGATACATGCATTCATGCATCACTTATAAAGCTAATTTTAGACAACAACCACAACAGCTGAAACAATGTATGCATAATAAGCGCATGGAAACGGTGAGACAAGCTTGTTAAAAAAAAAAAAAAACTACGACCGACAATTTTCTTCACTCAGATTGACCTTAACGAAAAGTCTATACATTTTACACAGTTTGAGATTACAAGAGAACCTTAGGGATTCCCCCATCACGATGGGAGACAACCACAACCCATCTCTTGCACACACCGAGTGCAGCGCTCGCCATTGTGCTCGGAATTAAAGTGTTTCTTTTTCTAAAGCGATTCTCAATTCCTCATATAACGTTTAAAATACGGCTGATTGGAATCAGACGCCTTGCGTTGGTTTTCATCGAATAGCATGAATGTTGGTCGTTCGGAAAGCAATGGTAAACAACTTAATGTAAACTTGCCTAGTAAATAACAACAGTCAGAAAATAATGGGGTTGACAAGGACGTCCTGTAAAGGGTATGCAACTAACTTTTTGTTTCTTTCTACCACGTCACCAGCAGCCACGTATCACAATTGTTGGGTACGCGAGTAAGCAACTGGACGTGACTCTGCTTTCAACAACAACAACAGCAATAACAACAACAGCAAAAAAAAAAAAAAACAACAACAACAAACCAAACATATTTACAATAACACTCTGTCCTAGGCATTTACAATAAAACACGAAAATCTGTCATCGTTTAAAATGTTTCCGCCATTTTTTTCTTCAGGATCTCATAACCACCAGCATACGCCAATCAGAAACAATAAATCACGTCGAAGTAATCATTCTTCTCCAACTTGTTTTAATGGCGGCCTGTCCGTTGACGTCATGTCTAGAGATTGACGTCATGCCTAGAGATTGACGTCATGCCTAGAGATTGACATCAATTGTCTTCAGGGTCCACCCAGACGACGACGTCTCTGCATAACCATATACTTTCTGTGTGGTTATCAGGCGATACCGGTTCCGTGGTGAAGGGGGACAGACGCAGTTCGTAATATCCCGAATACCGTTTTAGAAACACAGCTGCGGGTGATTTGGCAGCAGACCGCCTTGTGTTGGTTTTTTATGAGATGGTATGTGTGCCGGTCGTTCAGAAAACACTGGCAAACTACTGAATGTAAACTTGCCCAGGAATCACGAACAGCGAAAAAATGCTGGGGTTGACTGCTTGTAAAGGATATGCAACTAACTTTAACTTATCAAGAGATACTTCGTGGTTAAAGTAATAAGTTGTAGTTGTTGTTGTTATTGTTGTTGACTTCCACTTATGCCATTACGCGTCGTGGGGAGAGGTTACTGAGGCTCCAGCGCCTGTGATAGGCACTATTCCTCTAATTTCCTTAGTAATTCATGAGCCTTATGGTCTATCTTCTTCTTCTTCTTCTTCTTCTTCTTCTTCTTCTTCTTCTTCTTCTTCTTCTTCTTCTTCTTCTTCTTCTTCTTCTTCTTCTTCTTCTTCTTCTTCTTCTTCATCATTCCGAGCTATTGAGGTTCTTTGCTGCAGATACAATCCGTCTCCATTCGTCTCTCTGGTGGACCTTCTCTTGCCAGTCATTGATTCCAAGTGCTTGTAGGTCTGTATATATATTATCTCTCCACCGTCATCTTGGTCTACCTCGGGGTCTATGGTAATTTATTTCCTGAGTGTAAGCGAGTTTTGTTTCCCTATTATCTTCCATTCTTTCTATATGCCCCAGCCATTGCAGTCTAATGGCGTTCATGGTACAAGTGATTAGCGGGGACTTAAACAGATCATAAATGTCTTTGTTGCCTCTTCTTTTCCACTCTCCACTTTGTGTATCCCTAATGGGTCCAAAGATGCGTCTTAAAACTTTGTTCTCAAAGGTTTGTAACAAGGCTTCATCTCCTTTCGTTGTACTCCAGGTTTCAGAGCCATACAGCACAACTGGTCTGATCAGTGTTTTGTATATTGTGATTTTGGTGTTACGAGATGGCGCATTTGATTTTAGCAGACGTTGTAGTGCTTAGTATATCTTATTTCCAGAGTTGATTCTAGCTTGTATTTCTTCCCTTATAACCCGGTAAATTCTCTGCCGGTTTGCTAGACCCGTAATAGGTTCCTGACAGTTTGCAATATCCCTTGGCAGTTGTGGAAATCAAAAGAGTAGCCTAACGGTGCTTTTTTATTTTTCGCCTTTCCATCCTGTTTCAGGATATTGCGGTCAACACCAGCATCTTTCAGCTGTATGTTGATTCCTAGGCTAGATTACGCTCATCAGCACGCCAGGACTTTCTGAGCGACCGGCTCCATACTCTCATAAGTCACTTTTGCGATTCGAACCACTGCTAATTCTCGTCGCGTCATGTGACGAGAGTATTCGGGGTTAGCGGAAAAAGCTGCTAACCCCTCGGCCGTGGAGCCGTGCCCGGGCAAAATTTAAAGTTAAAAATCTATCCTAAGTATTTCAAGATCCTCGCCGGTGCTATTGAGTTCTGCAATGAGCTGATATTGTCCGGACTCAGGCTTGAATTAGGAGTAGAACGGCGCACTTATGGGTTACACCAGTGTGCCGTGATGTTGATCCGTCGACTAAACTAACCAGGTTCCTGGCCTACTTAACCTTTTCATACTTGCTACTACAACCATGTCACAAATGTGTTCTGCAATTGACAATAATTCATATCATGAGCATAATTTTTCTTAGGATCATATAAATTCCGTGATGTTGGTTTATCGAGACTTCTGTCGGTTTCACATTTCACATGGGGCAGTGAGGAGAATTTTGTTTGATATTCACTGGCAAAGGAATGGAGCATAATGGGGAACCCAACTGACTGACTCACTAAATTCTTACCGTTTTGCCAGAGCTGCCGCGAGTTCCTTAAGTAAAGTGCCTTTCTACACGTCGTGGGGTGTGGTGGATGTTTGGTACAGTAAAGTGCCGATCTACAAGTCGTGAGGTGTGCTGAATGTTTGGTACAGTAAAATCAGGTGGGATCGCTGGCGGTGTTGATAGAGAGCTGCGCTTGTAGTGTCATGAGCGCAGTCAGCATAGCTGTGAGCGGCTGGCTAAACCATAATAATAATAATAATAATAATATAGTAATAAGTCTTTATTTTCAAAGGGTTAAGAATTGGGCACGCAGGCCCGTCTGACATTCTGCCCTTCTTCTCTAAACCAGGCGCGGGTAGCCGATTTGGTGTCAAACCAAGCGGTGAACTAGGGTATGCCTACCCAGCATGTGAAGACAGGACTCGGCAGACTGCGCGGAAGAAATCATTCCTGATTCAACGGGCAAGACGGCGTTTACCAGAAAAGCATTGTGGAACGTAATGAGCACAGCAAGGCACGTAGAGCGCCCTCGTCATCCACTGCACCTGTATTCATTCGTCTCCAGTCGTCTTGACTTGTCCTGCCACTGGAATCAGATGGACTCAGGCGAGAGAGTGAGGTCGACGAATTGCGCAACTCTTCCTCACTTTAATCCAATTCATCGCGCAAGTCGTTCTTCATCCAACGGCATGGGTTCGACACCTGGGGTCCTCGCTTGTCACAGATAGAGGACAATTGGTCACCTCGCCCTCCATGCTCTCGGGTCTACAAAATGTGACGGGTTGTCAGTTCACCGGCCCTAGCAGGAAACTACTTCTGGATCATTAATATAATATCAAAGGAAGGTCAATGACCCTCTGACCCAGCCTAGAGCCTATTGGGCATATTCCGCTACATCCAGAAATGTATAGACCAATCGGCACGCGATGGGCCACGTGATCAAGACCACACCGACTTGCGTTAAGAACCTTTAACGTTTCCTAGTGCAGTGGTTCTCAACCGGTGGGGAATCCCTCCCCCCCGGGGGGGGGGGGGGGGGATTTTGGATTTCCCGGGGGGGGGGGGGGAATTAAGATTATTTCAAGATCGCATTAATACAAGAACCAATTATTTGATATTGTTTTTCCCTCAAAATGTTACGGTTCTGTACTTCTCGTCCTAATTAAATTCATTTTATAACGTAAGTAGACCCGTAAATCACGTTTTATGTAGATTTCTAGACTTGTTCTAGTAGTATGTTTTATTAAATTTAGCTTGCATTTTTATGTATACTGTGTGTTTAAAAAAAAAGGGGGGGGGGGTTATAGGGAGGAAATTCTAAAGGGGGGGAATGACGCTCTGAACATATGGTAACGGGGGGGGAGGGGGGGCATGGGCCAAAAAAGGTTGAGAAACACTGTCCTAGTGCCTATTTTAGACTGCGGCGAACTGACAGCCCAAGTCAGTGCGAGCAACAATCGGTCTCTATGGTCGTTCGAACACACGACCACAGAGCTAGCAGACAACCATGCTTGCCACTACGCATCCGCGGTTCCTATAATGATATTCTAAGAAATGGTTAGAAAACCCATGGGTTCAATAGTACCTATTTCCACACTTTCTGAAGCCACATTGAGCTGGTCTAAATTCGTCAATTGAAACGATTATGTTAGTTGCATATCCTTTACAGGACATCGCATTTATGTTAGTGATTTCTTGGCAAGTTTACATTCAGTAGTTTGGCAATTCTGTCTGAACGACCATCACCCATACCTTTCTATGGGAAACTAACGCAAGGCAGCCTGCTTCCAAATCGCCAGCAGCTGTATTTCAAACGTGATATGCCGGATTACGAATTGCATTCTTAACGCAAATCGCAACAGAGCCCACAGGATTGCGAAGCATTTTATCCGATCAAAATCTGTGTTGTCATTCGGCTGAGCCCTGAGTATAAGAGCTGTTTAACAACCTAAATAAGAATAAAAGTGTGTTTATCTGCTATGCACGGTGGCATCTAAAAGCTCCTTTCTCACTGCAAGTGGAGACAGACATAGGGACAACATATTCTTGTCAACCAATTCAAGATAGACACGTGCGGACACATGTATTCCTCTACCACTACAGGGTGTTGTGTTGTTTGTCCATCAAGAATGATGATGACCATTCATTTCATCCAGTGGGGTTGAAAGTGTGGAGCCGTGAGTTCTAAGATGGCTGATAAGGCCTACTTTGGCTCGAAATGTTCTTTGATAATGTGGACAAAGAATGCTTGACGTTTCTGAAGGAGGATTTTCTGCAGTGGTTTTTCTGTTCTGTCTTTTCTTCACAGCTCTTGCAGTCCTGGTTGCTTCACAAGTGACTGCACCCTTGCGTAATGATGTACGCCAAGAATTTCGGTCTCTGGCTGCAGTCTCCCAGGTGTCATGATTAATTCCAAAAGCATTCAGTGAGATTTTCAGAGTGTCTTTAAAGCGTTTCCTCTGGCCGCCTTGGGAGCGTTTACCACAACGCAAATCGCCGTAAAAAATTCGTTTAGGGAGCCTGTGATCTGGCATGCGAGTCAAGTGACCAGCGCAGCGAATCTGATTCTTCATTAGTAGAGTGTGGATACTGGGCATGGACGCTCTTTCTAGGACTTCAGTGTCTGGGATCGTGTCTTGCCATTTAATCTTCAGTAACTTCCTAAGGCAGACTGTGTGGAAGTGATTTAATTTCCTAGCGTGTCGCTGATAAACAGTCCAGGTGTCACAAGCATATAGCAGTGTGGATAATACAACTGCTTTGTAGACTTTGAGCTTTGTTTGCAGGCTTATTCCATTTCTGTCCCATACATTCAACTACAGGGTAGAGATTTGAGGACATACAAGTTACTCTACCACGACAGGCTAGAGACATGGGGACAGACAAGTTATCTGCCACTACATAGCGAGAAGACTACATGAGAACACACAAGCTTCTTTAGTACTAAAATCAGGTAGAATTAGAACATACAACACCCGGGAAGGTTAACCCGGTCAACAAATGCCCGCAGAAGTCGGATGTGTCGGCCTAACGGCGCAAGAACGCAGCTCTGCTGTAAACAGGCACAACGCAATCACATCAGAAAAAAAAAACTCCGGATGAACGAAGAAGAAGAAGAAGAACATACAACACATATACAACACACATACAGCACACATACAACACACAAACAGCACAAATAGAAACAGCAGTGTCAAAATTACCTGTGTTTGTACAACGAATGTCACTAACAGCTAATGCCATCATTTATCTTTCCCCCACCTCACGACCTGCCTCTGACAGCTAACATCGTTGAAGGTAATTAAGCAACACTCGCGCGCGCGCACATACACACACACACACGCGCGCACGCACGCACACAGCGCTCCAAAATGGCGGTTTCCACACAAAGCTAAGCTCGGCGTGTCATCAAAGTATGGCCGCCATGATGACATCATATTCACAAGCGCAGTTTTGCCTCGACCGCAGTTTAATATATAGTGTTTGAACCCTAGCCTAGGCGATACGATTACAAAGCTCTGATGTTGTTAATGCAGGAGGTTTGGAGGCGGGGTAGTTTAGAGATGGCGGGGAAGGCGTATCATATATCTAAAGAGATGTTTGAAAATTAGCTTCATTGTTTAAAAATTAGCTGCATATCTTTTACTGGATGTGGCAGTCAACCTCGGCAATTTTTGTCAGTTTATGATCTCCTGGCAAGTTTGCCTTCAGTAGTTTACCAATGCTTTCTGAACCACCGGCATTCATACCTTTGTATGGAAACCATAACAAAGCGGCCTGCTTCCAATTCCCCCGAAGCTGTGTTTCGAACGCAATATACGGATTAACAAATTGCTTTTGTAACTCCTTCCTCACAGAGAAGAAGTAATATACCTCATTCAGTCTTTTTCAACATGCATTGTACAGTGTTGTTTTTTTCTTTTCTGTGTGACTGTAGCATGCACAATAGATCATTGATGTGCGTAAGATAAATGCTTGGAAAGGCCGAATGTAACGGGCCTATTTGCGCACTTCGAGATTCTTTTGAAAATAAAGTTCGTTCGTTCGTTCGTTCGTTCGTTCGTTTGTTCGTTCGTTCGTTCGTTCGTACGTTCGTTCGTTCGTTCGTTCGTTCGTTAGCCCATTGGTCATCCTTGGGTAAAGTGGAGAATCGGGCAGAGAGAGAGAAATCACTACACCAACCTCAATCCGACCGGTGTATGTCCATTTCGTGGCTCGCCAGTCTGAACGCCAGTATCTCTCCGTCTGCAGGATTGAGACTCGGTCTTCAGGGGCTTTCACAAACAACATCTTTATCTTTGTGAAGGCGCATGTCTTCTGGTCTAGGATGTTTGTTAGAGCAGAGTAACAGGGGCGTAACGTTGAGGGTTACAGTGGTGGTATTGACGGATATAATTAATTAAACAACAACAGGGGCGTAACGTTGGAGGTCACAGTGATGACTTTAACTGAAATAATTAATTAACATTGGCAAACGACATTAAAATGGGGAGTATCTCAAGAGCCACCACTGGGACATCCATTGTGGTTATTAAGTATAACTGTTCCGGAAGACATTACCGTGGTTGAAATGATACGAGCGCCCTATCTTAAACTTCTGGTGCGCTGATAGCGAGGTAGGCAATTCAACCCCTTCATCGGCATGAATTTGAACTGAAACCTTGACTTCTTATTCATAAAGCCACGGCAATCTACTGAACATACAATTGCCTAGATATTCAGCATTGGGTTGATCACAAGGTCCGGCAAACGACATGTTACATTCAGGAACAAGGAGCCTGCTATAGGTTTGTGATGTGCTAGGACCCCCACATTGTGTAGGTGTGTGACATGCTAAGACCCCCACATTGTGTAGGTGTGTGACGAGCTAAGACCCCCACATTGTGTAGGTGTGTGACATGCTAAGACCCCCACATTGTGTAGGTGTGTGACATGCTAAGACCCCCACATTGTGTAGGTGTGTGACATGCTAAGACCACCACATTGTGTAGGTGTGTGATGTGCTAAGACCCCCACATTGTGTAGGTGTGTGACATGCTAAGACCCCCACATTGTGTAGGTGTGTGACATGCTAAGACCCCCACATTGTGTAGGTGTGTGACATGCTAAGACCCCCACATTGTGTAGATGTGTGACATGCTAAGACCCCCACAATGTGTAGGTGTGTGACATGCTAAGACCCCCACATTGTGTAGGTGTGTGATGTGCTAGGACCCCCACATTGTGTAGGTGTGTGATGTGCTAAGACCCCCACATTGTGTAGGTGTGTGATGTGCTAGGACCCCCACATTGTGTAGGTGTGTGACATGCTAAGATCCCCACATTGTGTAGGTGTGTGATGTGCTAAGACCCCCACATTGTGTAGGTGTGTGATGTGCTAAGACCCCCACATTGTGTAGGTGTGTGATGTGCTAGGACCCCCACATTGTGTAGGTGTGTGACATGCTAAGACCCCCACATTGTGTAGATGTGTGACATGCTAAGACCCCCACATTGTGTAGGTGTGTGACGTGCTAAGACCCCCACATTGTGTAGGTGTGTGATGTGCTAAGACCCCCACATTGTGTAGATGTGTGACATGCTAAGACCCCCACATTGTGTAGGTGTGTGACATGCTAAGACCCCCACATTGTGTAGGTGTGTGACATGCTAAGACCCCCACATTGTGTAGGTGTGTGACATGCGAAGACCCCCACATTGTGTAGGTGTGTGATGTGCTAAGACCCCCACATTGTGTAGGTGTGTGACATGCTAGGACCCCCACATTGTGTAGGTGTGTGACATGCTAAGACCTCCACATTGTGTAGGTGTGTGATGTGCTAAGACCTCCACATTGTGTAGGTGTGCGATGTGCTAGGACCCCAACATTATGTAGGTGTGTGATGTGCTAGGACCCCCACATTGTGTAGGTGTGTGATGTGCTAGGAACCCAACATTGTGTAGGTGTGTGACATGCTAAGACCCCCACATTGTGTAGGTGTGTGACATGCTAAGACCCCCACATTGAGTAGGTGTGTGACATGCTAAGACCCCCACATTGTGTAGATGTGTGACATGCTAAGACCCCCACATTGTGTAGGTGTGTGATGTGCTAGGACCCCCACATTGTGTATGTCTGTGATGTGCTAAGACCCCCACATTGTGTAGGTGTGTGATGTGCTAGGACCCCCACATTGTGTAGATGTGTGACATGCTAAGACCCCCACATTGTGTAGGTGTGTGACATGCTAAGACCCCCACATTGTGTAGGTGTGTGATGTGCTAAGACCCCCACAATGTGTAGATGTGTGACATGCTAAGACCCCCACATTGTGTAGGTGTGTGATGTGCTAAGACCCCCACATTGTGTAGATGTGTGACATGCTAAGACCCCAACATTGTGTAGATGTGTGACATGCTAAGACCCCCACATTGTGTAGGTGTGTGATGTGCTACGACCCCCACATTGTGTAGATGTGTGACATGCTAAGACCCCCACATTGTGTAGGTGTGTGACATGCTAAGACCCCCACATTGTGTAGGTGTGTGACGAGCTAAGACCCCCACATTGTGTAGGTGTGTGACATGCTAAAACCCCCACATTGTGTAGGTGTGTGACATGCTAAGACCCCCACATTGTGTAGGTGTGTGACATGCTAAGACCACCACATTGTGTAGGTGTGTGATGTGCTAAGGACCCCCACATTGTGTAGGTGTGTGACATGCTAAGACCCCCACATTGTGTAGATGTGTGACATGCTAAGACCCCCACATTGTGTAGGTGTGTGACGAGCTAAGACCCCCACATTGTGTAGGTGTGTGACATGCTAAGACCCCCACATTGTGTAGATGTGTGACATGCTAAGACCCCCACATTGTGTAGGTGTGTGGCATGCTAAGACCCCCACATTGTGTAGGTGTGTGATGTGCTAGGACCCCACATTGTGTAGGTGTGTGATGTGCTAAGACTTCCACATTGTGTAGGTGTGTGATGTGCTAGGACCCCCACATTGTGTAGGTGTGACATGCTAAGACCCCCACATTGTGTAGGTGTGTGATGTGCTAAGACCCCCACATTGTGTAGGTGTGTGATGTGCTAGACCCCACATTGTGTAGGTGTGTGATGTGCTAGGGACCCCCCACATTGTGTAGGTGTGTGACATGCTAAGACCCCCACATTGTGTAGATGTGTGACATGCTAAGACCCCCACATTGTGTAGGTGTGTGACGTGCTAAGACCCCCAACATTGTGTAGGTGTGTGACATGCTAAGACCCCCACATTGTGTAGATGTGTGACATGCTAAGACCCCCACATTGTGTAGGTGTGTGATGTGCTAAGACTCCCACATTGTGTAGGTGTGTGACATGCTAAGACCCCCACATTGTGTAGATGTGTGACATGCTAAGACCCCCACATTGTGTAGGTGTGTGATGTGCTAAGACCCTCACATTGTGTAGGTATGTGATCTGCTAGGACCCCCACATTGTGTAGGTGTGTGACATGCTAAGACCTCCACATTGTGTAGGTGTGTGATGTGCTAAGACCCCCACATTGTGTAGGTGTGTGATGTGCTAAGACCCCCACATTGTGTAGGTGTGAGATGTGCTAGGACCCCACATTGTGTAGTGTGTGACATGCTAAGACCCCCACATTGTGTAGATGTGTGACATGCTAAGACCCCCACATTGTGTAGGTGTGTGACGTGCTAAGACCCCCACATTGTGTAGGTGTGTGATGTGCTAAGACCCCCACATTGTGTAGATGTGTGACATGCTAAGACCCCCACATTGTGTAGGTGTGTGACATGCTAAGACCCCCACATTGTGTAGGTGTGTGACATTCTAAGACCCCCACATTGTGTAGGTTTGTGATGTGCTAAGACCCCCACATTGTGTAAGTAGACATGCTAAGACCCCCACATTGTGTAGGTGTGTGACATGCTAAGACCTCCACATTGTGTAGGTGTGTGATGTGCTAAGCCCCCCACATTGTGTAGGTGTGTGATGTGCTAGGACCCCCACATTATGTAGGTGTGTGATGTGCTAGGACCCCCACATTGTGTAGGTGTGTGATGTGCTAGGACCCCCACATTGTGTAGGTGTGTGACATGCTAAGACCCCCACATTGTGTAGGTGTGTGACATGCTAAGACCCCCACATTGTGTAGGTGTGTGATGTGCTAAGACCCCCACATTGTGTAGATGTGTGACATGCTAAGACCCCCACATTGTGTAGGTGTGTGACATGCTAAGACCCCCACATTGTGTAGGTGTGTGACGAGCTAAGACCCCCACATTGTGTAGGTGTGTGACATGCTAAGACCCCCACATTGTGTAGATGTGTGACATGCTAAGACCCCCACATTGTGTAGGTGTGTGATGTGCTAAGACCTCCACATTGTGTAGGTGTGTGACATGCTAAGACATCCACATTGTGTAGGTGTGTGATGTGCTAAGACCCCCACATTGTGTAGGTGTTTGATGTGCTAGGACCCTCACATTATGTAGGTGTGTGATGTGCTAGGACCCCCACATTGTGTAGGTGTGTGATGTGCTAGGACCCCCACATTGTGTAGGTGTGTGACATGCTAAGACCCCCACATTGTGTAGGTGTGTGACATGCTAAGACCCCCACATTGAGTAGGTGTGTGACATGCCAAGACCCCCACATTGTGTAGATGTGTGACATGCTAAGACCCCCACATTGTGTAGGTGTGTGATGTGCTAGGACCCCAACATTGTGTATGTCTGTGATGTGCTATGACCCCCACATTGTGTAGGTGTGTGATGTGCTAGGACCCCCACATTGTGTAGATGTGTGACATGCTAAGACCCCCACATTGTGTAGGTGTGTGACATGCTAGGACCCCCACATTGTGTAGGTGTGTGATGTGCTAAGACCCCCACAATGTGTAGATGTGTGACATGCTAAGACCCCCACATTGTGTAGGTGTGTGATGTGCTAAGACCCCCACATTGTGTAGATGTGTGACATGCTAAGACCCCCACATTGTGTAGATGTGTGACATGCTAAGACCCCCACATTGTTTAGGTGTGTGATGTGCTAAGACCCCCACATTGTGTAGATGTGTGACATGCTAAGACCCCCACATTGTGTAGGTGTGTGACATGCTAAGACCCCCACATTGTGTAGGTGTGTGACGAGCTAAGACCCCCACATTGTGTAGGTGTGTGACATGCTAAGACCCCCACATTGTGTAGGTGTGTGATATGCTAAGACCCCACATTGTGTAGGTGTGTGACATGCTAGGACCCCCACATTGTGTAGGTGTGTGATGTGCTAAGACCCCCACATTGTGTAGGTGTGTGACATGCTAGGACCCCCACATTGTGTAGATGTGTGACATGCTAAGACCCCCACATTGTGTAGGTGTGTGACATGCTAGGACCCCCACATTGTGTAGGTGTGTGACATGCTAGGACCCCCACATTGTGTAGATGTGTGACATGCTAAGACCCCCACATTGTGTAGGTGTATGACATGCTAAGACCCCCACATTGTGTAGGTGTGTGATGTGCTAGGACCCCCACATTGTGTAGGTGTGTGATGTGCTAAGACCCCCACATTGTGTAGGTGTGTGATGTGCTAGGACCCCCACATTGTGTAGGTGTGTGACATGCTAAGACCCCCACATTGTGTAGGTGTGTGATGTGCTAAGACCCCCACATTGTGTAGGTGTGTGATGTGCTAAGACCCCCACATTGTGTAGGTGTGTGATGTGCTAGGACCCCCACATTGTGTAGGTGTGTGACATGCTAAGACCCCCACATTGTGTAGATGTGTGACATGCTAAGACCCCCACATTGTGTAGGTGTGTGACGTGCTAAGACCCCCACATTGTGTAGGTGTGTGACGTGCTAAGACCCTCACATTGTGTAGGTGTGTGACATGCTAAGACCCCCACACTGAGTAGGTGTGTGACATGCTAAGACCCCCACATTGTGTAGATTTGTGACATGCTAAGACCCCCACATTGTGTAGGTGTGTGATGTGCTAAGACCCCCACATTGTGTAGGTCTGTGATGTGCTAAGACCCCCACATTGTGTAGGTGTGTGATGTGCTAGGACCCCCACATTGTGTAGATGTGTGACATGCTAAGACCCCCACATTGTGTAGGTGTGTGACATGCTAAGACCCCCACATTGTGTAGGTGTGTGATGTGCTAAGAACCCCCACATTGTGTAGATGTGTGACATGCTAAGACCCCCACATTGTGTAGGGGTTGATGTGCTAAGACCCCCACATTGTGTAGATGTGTGACATGCTAAGACCCCCACATTGTGTAGATGTGTGACATGCTAAGACCCCCACATTGTGTAGGTGTGTGATGTGCTAAGACCCCCACATTGTGTAGATGTGTGACATGCTAAGACCCCCACATGTGTAGGTGTGGGACATGCTAAGGCCCCCACATTGTGTAGGTGTGTGATGTGCTAAGACCCCACATTGTGTAGATGTGTGACATGCTAAGACCCCCACATTGTGTAGGTGTGTGATGTGCTAAGACCCCCACATTGTGTAGATGTGTGACATGCTAAGACCCCCACATTGTGTAGATGTGTGACATGCTAAGACCCCCACATTGTGTAGGTGTGTGATGTGCTAAGACCCCCACATTGTGTAGGTCTGGTTGCACGGAGAAATAGGTTACCATTCGTTCTTCCACTTAACTGGCGATGAGCCCTAGGATTGTCTTGATATTCGTGTGAGGTATATGATTGTCTTGATATTCCTGTCAGATATAAGATTGTCTTGATGTTCCTGTCAGATATAGAGAAAGGTTTGACACTGCCCTTTTATCATCTATCACCATGGACGTTTCATCTTGGTCATCAACATTACAGCTAGAGAAAGGTTTGACACTGCCCCTGTATCATTTAACACCACTTACGTTACTAGTAGTATGCTACAACGAATGACTAGATTTCTAGACGTAGTATCATTGGAGTAAGCTTTCAAAACGGTTCATGCGTACTGAACACAGGCTGCAACTATAACATAACAACAGCAACCCCCGCCCTCCTTCTATATATATACTTTCATCATCTAGCATATTTTAAGTCGGCAGGACACACAAGCACCCCCCATGCGAACCAAAGATCTAGTCCATTAATGTCTGTGTCAATTTTCGATTACGCCACAGCTCTCTCACGTAATTGCTGTTGAAACCCGCCTTGAGGCAAACAAGTGTTGATCATTGCTTGCCCATCTCATGTCAGAAATGGCGACCGGCGCAATACATCACAGAAAGGATGATAGCTCTCGCTCTTAACCACCCGGCCTGCTGATGTCGAGTTAGCAAGTTCAATCCCTACACCGCTAAGTTGGACTAAATTGTTGACTTCTCGTTCTTGACTCGAGGACATAAATTACAAGTACCGCTGAAGTCGGAGTGGGTTGATCTGATGGCGAGGTACACTGATAAAAGGAAAAAGCTATTCCACGCGCAAAAATCAGTCCTGTGCACTAGAAGTAGTAGAATGTGTATGGACTACGCTTGAGTCCAAAGCAAGCGAACGCAAAATATTCGCTTGATAACTGGCCTCTTGTGTCAATACTTGTCACTTAGTAACTTGGATAAACACTCAGATTTGTTATATACACAAATAATAAGTAACGAAGACTAAATAGTCTTCCTCCACCTTCTTCTTCTTCTTCTTCTTCTTCTTCTTCTTCTTCTTCTTCTTCTTCTTCTTCTTCTTCTTCTTCTTCTCTTCTTCTTCTTCTTCTTCTTCTTGTTCTTCTTGTTCTTCTTGTTCTTCTTCTTCTTGTTCTTCTTCTTCTTCTTCTTCTTCTTCTTCTTCTTCTTCTTCTTCTTCTTCTTCTTCTTCTTCTTCTTCTCTTCTTGTACTTCTTGTTTTTCTTGTTCGTTTTCTTGTTCTTGTTCTTGTTGTTGTTGTTGTTGTTGTTGTTGTTGTTGTTGTTGTTGTTGTTGTTGTTGTTGATGTTGTTGTTGTTGTTGTTGTTGTTGTTGTTGTTGTTGTTGTTCTTCTTCTTCTTCTTCTTCTTCTTCTTCTTCTTCTTCTTCTTCTTCTTCTTCTTCTTCTTCTTCTTCTTCTTCTTCTGTAGTTATCCATTCTGTTCAAATTACAAATCGTGAGACTTCAAGTTATTTTTAACCGAACAAAAATATATCTAAAGAATTCATTAAGCAAATACGATACGCAAAAGACAGCCCGATGTATTAAGAAGTTAATTTTTGCTCCATAAATTTTCTAATTTAAAACTTCAACGTGCATTGAATTTTGAATTTGCTGTAGATATACATTCACTCTTCAGTATTAGACAATGGCTACGGCTTAGAAGTATTCAAGGAACCTATGACAGGTCAAGCGAACCGGTAAGGAATTCACTAGATCCTAGAATCATGCTCATGAATCACAATTCAAAAAACAAAGAAAACAAGGAAATTGGAGGAAACGTGATAGTCACAGGCAATGTAATCTAATTACCCCTCCCCACGACG